>VWZD01002789.1:479099-500040 GCA_013396695.1 Sakesphorus luctuosus | reverse complement strand
CTGCGCTGCCAGAGCTGTGCCAGGCTCATGGCTCACAGCACCCAGCACAGGAGCAAAGCCCACCACTCAGCTGTGCTCTCAGAGGGCTCGTCACCAGGGCTGCTGTTTGTGTGCCCCCATCCCAATCGTGTACTGAGCCCAGGAATGCCTGGGATGTTCCTGTGCCTCAGGCAGGCATCCAGCAGCTTTACTGTGCTGTGGCCGCTGACAAATTGGTGAGAGCAAGTGTAAATTGGGTGACAGAGGCTGTCTGATGCCCCAGACGTGTGCATGCTGCTCTGCTCTGCTCCCAGCCCAGGCAGGGCCACGTCCCCACCACCCTGGGTGCAGTGCTGGAACAATGAGATATCGTTGCTTGAGGCCAGAGACCCCTGACTGCTCTGCAGTGATGCATTAATCACCAGAATGCGCAAAAGCATTTCACGCAGGAGAGCACACAGCAAGCTCAGCACCAATCCCACACTGGGGTGGCTCACTGCGTTATGTTCAGCTTGCCACGGGTCTCCCTGGCCATGCCCTTCCCAGTGCCAGCCCCGGTAGTCACCAAGCCCTTCTCAAACCTGTGTGAAATGGAAACAGCTGCCCATGAGCTCGCTGTTCCCAGAGCTAAAGAAAAGCACTGCTCCCAGCATTCTGGGCAAGGGGACTCTGCAGCATGTGCCCAGTGCAGGGTAGTGGGCTTGTCACCATCTCCTCTACACTGCTAGAGCTGCTGGGACTGTCCAGAACTAAGGGCAAGGTCCCTGCAGCCAGTCCATGGGGACCCTGAGTAGAGGATAGAGCACAGAGAGGTCCTTCCCCTCACTGCCTCCCCCTCACTGAGCAGGAGCACAGCTCTGTGCTACGGCATGTGGACCCTACCAGTGGGACCCCACCGACATGGAGCCAAAGTCATTGTGAATAAGTGTGTTCAGAGAGCAGGACAGATCTCCTGCTTGTCCCAGTCACCACAGGGTTATCATCCTCAGCGCATTTAGCAAAGAGCAGATTTCTCCAAGCACAGGTGCTCTATCCAAACCGATGGGTGCCGAGAGACATGCAGGGAAGGGGCCACAGTACTGTAGGAGGTAGCAGGGTCCCAGGCACCCAGGAGCAGGAGCTGCCCGGGGTGTAGCAGCTCAGCTTTGTGCCCGTGTCAGTGTCTGACCCGAGGGACCCGCGCTGGTGTTGCTGTGGTGGCGCTGGGAAGTCGGGACAGCCTGTGCACTCTGAGACAGAACAGCAGAGTGATGCCATCTCATCCAGAGGGCTGCATGCCCATGAGTATCACATAGACCCGTTTCCTAGGACTTTGGGGGCAGCTCTGTGGGAGGTCGGGCCTATCTCTACCGTGAAGAGCCACGCGTGAAGGATTCCCGAAGGCTAGAAACGTTACTTGTGCCTGAGCCTCCAGAAATCCCCTAACCCTGACAGGACATGGGCACGCGCTCCTGGCCCAGCCACCCACCTTCCTCTCCCTAGAAAGCTTTAAATAGCACCAAACTGCACTCCACGGGTACTGGCGCCACCCGGGCCAGCGGAGACTCGGGATGGAGGAAGGGAGCAGCCTGGCACCGACCCGGTGCGGACCGGCGCTGGGCTTGTCGCCGCCGTCCCGGTTTGGTCTTTCCCGTTGCCCGTCGCCCTCGACTTTGGCTGAGGCTCAGACACCGACTCGAGCGGGGTGTGAGCGGGGAGCGTCGGGAGGGCACCGAGCGCCGGTGGGAGCAGAGGGGGCTTGGTGGGTCGCGATTTCCCGCGGAGCGGGAGCGACCCCGACCTTGCGGAGCGAGCGCCCCGCGGTCCTACCTTCGGCCATGGTGCCGGTGCGGGGTGTGCCGGTGCCGCCGGGGCTCGTCTCGGTGCCGGTGCCGGTGCCGGTGCCTGTCCTGGTGCCACTGGCAGTGCTGCCGATGCCGGGGGAGCTGCCCCTCACCACCCGCTGACCGGCCCCACCGCCCGCCCCATTTATGCCGCTCGCTCCCCGCGCCCCCCCGCGCTGGCAGAGGGACGAAAGGGAAAACAAAGTTTCCAGGAAACGCGGCGGTTTTTGGTTCCACTTATTGAAAGCAACCACTCCAGGGGAAAAAAAAAGGGGGCAAAGCCGCAGGCCCCGGCGCGCCCCGGGCTGCCCCGCTGCCGATCAGGAGGGAAGAGGAAGGGGACAGAGAGGGGCCGCGCGGCTCCCAGTGAGGTGCCAGGAGTCGGGAATGCTTTCTCCTTATAAAGTTCTCTCCCTCTCTGGCCCCATGTCCATCCTGGCTCGTCCTGGTGGGATGCGCCTGTCGGGAATCTCATCCCTTCCCACAACTTCATCCCTGAGAGATCAAGTCTGGAGGGAAAATGTGTTGAAAACTTAGCTGGTGGACAGCACTTGTGTTGGAAACGGAGCTGTTGGCTCTGGAATGTGAGAGTGTGCACACAGCAGTGACCAGCACATTCTCTGGCAGTCCCTGCCCCACACACTGGCCATCCCTCTGCTGCCTGAGGGTCTCTGCCCCCAGATCTTGCCAGTAGTACCACCTGGGGCTCCCTAGCCTGGCCTGGCCCTCCCTGTGTGTCCCACGGGTCACCCAACACACCAGAGACCCTCTGTCAGAGGCAGAGGGCTGAGATTCCACATCTCCATGGGCTCTCTCGGGTTGTGGAAGCACACTGGTACCTGAGCATGGCTTGTCATGAACAAGGTCTTGAGAAGTTTCTGGACCTCTGGAGTGATTTTGTCCAGTTACTGGTTTTCTTTCACGTGTGTTAAGCTGGCCAGGGCAGCCCCAGGATGGCTGGAGGAGTCCCCTCCTCCTTCACCATCTTTGAGGGAGGCAGGAGAGAGGCTGGAGTGGGAGCAGCAAATCCTTGCTGAGAGAAAGCTCGGGACAGCTGGTTTTAATGGAAACAACTCATGCACTGCTCCACCACATAAGTGTGCAGGCTGGGGGTGTGCAGGTAGTGCTGGGGATCCTTCTGCAGGTGCACCAGCAGTGCCAGCATAGTCCCCCTCACCTCAGCAGTGCCCAGCTCACTGTGGAAAGAACCACACGGGTACAGCCTGCCAGCACTGCCCTGCCAGTGCACTCCTGCCATGCCACCATGGGGTCCTGCTCTCTTTGCTCCAGTTAGGGAGGAGATGCTGAAAATTAGAGCCTCTTGCCCTTGGTCCTTATGGGCAGCACTGGGTCACGCTGTTCCCATAGATGCAGAGTGGGCTCACTAGGAGCAGGTGTCCCCCAGGCTGCCCATCTCCCTGGGCATCAGGACTGCAGGAATCCCTGTCCACTGCCTGGCTGCTGTGATGGCTGGGGAGGGCAGGGGGTGGTTGGAGCCCAGAGCTCTGGTCTCATGTGCCCTGAGTTGTCCCTGCTTTCAGGGCTGCTTCCTGGGCAGAGGAGCCTCTGCCACCGGGTGTTGACAAGTGCCACTGTGCCTGGGTTCGTGCTGGGGGGTGCCAGGTCTGGCTCTGCCTGCACAAGCCCTGTCTTCCTCCTGTGCTGAGCATGAACTCTGGATGCACTCCACAGAGGAGGTGCACACTTGGAATGTGTCATTTGCTTTAGTTAATGTGTGACAAACAGCCACAGTGACACTGTCAGATGCAAAGCAATAGGAAACGGCCATTTCTCATCGAACTTGGAAGCAGAGCAGTTTGTTGCCATGAAGGGTGTTGGAGTGTGTGGGATGTGTGGGACCAGGCAAGCCAGGGCGCCTTGTGGGCAGGCTGTTGGCATTATCTTATCTCTGGCTGCTTGGCCAAGGACAGAGCAGGAATGTCTGACAGTGCCCGTCCCTGCTTTGGTAGCTCAGGTAGAAGTGACAGGACACAAGTGCCTTGGCCTGTCCCCCAGGGGTATCCCTCTAAGTCTGTCCACTCAGGGCTGCTCTTCAGTAGCAATCCAGGGAGCCCCAGTCTTGGTCTCAGCACTTTAACAAGAGGAAACCTCCCTTGTTTCCAGCTTTAGCATCCACTTCACTCACCACCACATATCACAGAAGCATCTGTGTGCCCAGGCACTGGAAAATGCTGCCCACAGTAGGCCAGCCATACTGCTGGTGTTATTTTTATTCTCCTTACTAAGACAAGGTTGCATTAAGAGGGTGTTTGCACTGCTGAAGCCCAGAATAACTCCTCATTTGCTCAAGGTGTTCGGTGCAGGACTGAGATTTCCCCCGCCCCCTCCCTGCTGCTGGAGCTGCTTCAAAGCATGCCGGTCCCTGCCATGCCATCCCACACAAGCAGAGCTGCTGTTTGCTCTCCTGGGTGTGTGCTGGGGCGGCTGCAGGCCCCCCAGTGCCCGCACATCGTGACTCAGTCCCTTGTGCAGGCAGATAAACAACCCCTGAAAAGGGACAGTGTCTGCTTTGAGTCGCCCTGTTAAGTTGTCAACCAACTTCAACAGCTCTGCCCATCTCCTGGGGTGCCTTCTGCCCTGGGTGTTCCCCAAAGCACAGCCTTCAGCAAAGCCTCTGCTCCTTCAGCTCCCTGAAGCCAGGAGACCTGTGTTCACCTTGGTGGGGAGCTTGGCATGGCCTCCTCCCTGCTCCCCTTTGGAAGGGGGCCAGCAGGGCTGGGGTGCAACTTAGGGAAAAGGTTAAAGGGTGAGGCAGAGTTTCACGCCCATGATGAGGGGGTCAGTGGGGAGCATTTGGGGCTGGGGGCAGGTATCCTGTCATACAAGGTGCAGCAATTACCCCTGTCACACCAGAGCTCTGATCTGTGAGCGTGTTTCCAAGCTGGAGGGGAAAGACCTGTAGCTATTGTATTTGTGGAGCCAAGGGGCTGGGCAGCAGCTACAGACCGGGTCTGTAAGGACACTGTCACCTGGGGCAAGGGAGGCAGGGTTGGTGGTGGCATCACGGGCAGTTTAGGCCAGGTGACCCACTGACTTGGTGCCAGCATTACTCCTAGTTTGGGACTTTGGTTGCCACAGGCAGCTCTGGCGCTGAGCCAGCAACTTGAGCAAGAGAGGCTGATGCTGCGTGGGGCTCCCGGGATGGTGGGTTTGGAGACAGCATAAAGGGGGCTTGTTCTCAGCCCTAGGCAGCTGCCTGCCAGGCCAGGCAGTGCAGGGAATGGGCAGCATTTACTTTGGGAGGAGAAGTGGCTTTTTAAGGAAAACTGGATTTTTTTTCCACCTGGCCCCACAGGAAGGCCCTGTGTGCTCTGATGTTGCAGCCACAGGGTAGACACAGCCTTGGGAGGCTGAAGCATCTTCTGTTCGCAGGGCAGGCGGAGGGATGCTCCAGTGGTCTCAGATGCAATTCCAGGCTCTGGCTCACTGCTTATGTGCTTAGTCAGAGGCTGTTCCTGAGAAGTGTAGAGTCTGAACCAGCATATTCTGAAGGGACAGGTCAGCAGCTGATTACCAGTTTTCTGGAAAGTCTTGGGGCAAGACATCCCCTCCCACTTCTAGGAGTGTTCAGGACAAATTTGTTACATCACTATCTTTGTTCTTAGGCTGAGTCTGTATTTTTATTTAAAATAAGCGAGAAAGAAAAAACCTATCAAAAGTCTCTTGGCTTATTTGGTCTCCAAGCTCGGTGGGGACAGGAAGGCTGGAGGCTTCCCCTGCAGGGCTCCCCAGCAAGCCCTCAGGGGATGGATCCTGTGTTGGACAGCAGTGATGTGTGCAGGGGAGGTTCATTCTCCAGCTGTGCTGAGCCTTTCCCTGCTTGTGGCACTGGGATGGCCGTGAGGCCAGTCCTGCTGTGACAGGGCCCTGTAGCACTTGAGGGTGGGCTGCAGAGCCGCAGGATGGGCTCATGTCCAGTGCCCAGGCAGCCACCAGCCAAGCACGATGTTTTGCAAACTGAGCTGGCTGTACCTGGTGCAGGCTGAACTCCTGCCTCTGGCTGTCATTTCCCAGCAGTTTGTTGGACCCCCCCCAGCCCTCCCTCCCCAGGGCTCCTGTTCCCCCAGGGCACCGCTCCCCAGTAATCCCTCACCTCCTTCAGAGCATGCAGGCTCCGACTGGTCTGCAGGGGGAAACAAGAGGGGTCTGTTCTCCCCAGCTGGTGCATAGCATGTTTGTGCTCCTCTGTGAGTGTGCACGTCCAGATTTAATGCCTGAAGCTGGGCAATTCCCCCAGGATTCACATGTGAGCCACGCGTGGCCCCCACTCAGGTCTCCAGCGCCCAACAGTCCTGTCAGCAGCTTCCCAGGGGTGGGTGTCTGCCAGGCCCCTGGGCAAGCACTGTCACACTTGTGTTTTTCAGCCATCCCTCGGGATGCAGCACAGCTGAGATTTTGGAAAGCAGCTGGGTTGGCCTTGCCTTGGCCAGCTCAGATTGAACTGAGTTCTGTCCAGCCCTTGGAGTTTGACCCTTTGGCGTTACCCATCGGCCTTCCTGTTTTCCTCTGGTATTGCTGGCTTCTTTGGTTTTCCATTTCTTACAGCCATCCTGCAGGTCCCCAGAGCACCAGCAACCTTGGCTTAGTGATGGGTGAGACTTCTGTTTGCTCTGCTTGAGCAGGTGCTTGGTGATAACAAAGCTGTTCTGGGACATCTCTTCTCACAGCCACTATCCTAAAGCCAGGACAGAGTTGGTGGCTTTATGCCCCAGCTCAGCTCCCTCCTGCACCCAGGGCTGCCTCTGTATTTACCTGCTGAAGCTATAGCTGCTGCTCTGGCTGCCACCCAGGAGGACAGATCTAGGCATGATGGTGTTCCTGCTGTGACATGGGCCAAGTCCCTGTCCTGAACTTCTGAACTTCCATGTCTGTTTGTGGCTGAGCTCTGATGCTGGGGGCTGCCTGGACAGGAAGGGGCAGGTGGCAGCTCTGCTGCGAATCAGAGCTGCTGGAGGGCCCATATGGAGGACTCTGGGATGTCCCACATGCTGTTGTCACTGCATCTTTGCCTCGTCACCCATCGCCTACATTTCCTCCTTGTCTGGGACAGGGCACTGTCAGGGAGTGAGGCAACCCCAGTGCCTCTTGCTCTTCCCGTTCATTCCTTCCTCTTCTCTCCATCTCGTCACGATTGAGCTCAGTGACCCTCCAGCCCCCACAGTCTGCCGGGCAGGGTTTGGTGGAAATCTGGTAGTGAAGAAGAAGAGGAGGATGAAGAAAACTGCACTGGCTGACCCCAGTGAGAGCTCCCTGCTCTGTGCCAACCTGGGTACTGTCTGCTCTGCTGGAGCAGGGTGAGAGGAGCCGTGGGGGAAAGGCAGCCCCAAGAACTGCCATGGGGAAGAGCAGGGCTGTCCCTGGGGCTGGGCTTTGTGCCTAATCCACAGGCCCTCCCTTTCTCCAGGCTGCTTTTGTCATCTGCATCCATTGATGAAATCTTTTCCTTTGGAAAAAAGTATTTCCCAGGGCCTTGACAGAGCTCCCCTCCAAGGCTGGGCTGCCTACAATGCTCTCTGCTCTGGGCACTGCTGGACCCCCACCAGCCCAGCCCAGCTGGACCCTCACTGGCCTGGACCCCTGCCACCCCCTGACAAATGATTTTGCCATTTCATGGGGGGAAGGAGACATTGATAAACTCCTGTACTTGCCTTTCTGGAAAGGTTATGGCTTAATTGGTCAAACTTGGAGTCATAAATCATACACTGAAGGATCAGCAGAGATAAGAAAATTTTTGCAGAATGTTGCAAAACACTTTTTGGTGGGCGGGATCCAACTGTGGGGGCTGAGGGCAGCCAGTGCTCAGGGCTCTTCCATGGAAACGATTCACCCTCCAGCCAGGGGATGGAAATTCTCCCTTCTGTTATCAGTTATTCTTAGGATTTACAAAATATCCTTTTTTCCTCTACTCTTGGAAAAAGAAACAACAGGAAAGCCATTGTTTGCGTTATTCCAAAGAACCATAATTCCATCTGGTTTGAAGAATGATTCTGCCTCTTGCTGGCAAAGTGCTATTCCCCCAACCTAAAAACTGTAATGGGGGGGACACAGCAGATCAGCTCTCAGCAGAGCAGAAAATTGAGTGAGGGACCCATCAGGCCTGGCTTAGAATGATGCTGGAGTGAAAAGAGATGTTTGGCTCTTGTGATGAGCTGGGTACCACCCTGGGGGGCATGGCTTGCACTGGCCATATGTGTGGGGATGGGAACTGGGCATGTAAGGCTGGCATAGGGATGGGGAGCAGGGACATATAACATGAAGAGGTAGAAATGTCCTGGCTGGGTGACCTTGGTGCCATTCAGAATGTGGCATAATTTGAGAACGGGACAAAGGCCACTAGACTCATCAAGATCTGGATGTGCAGACCTGTGTGGGGCCTCTAAGACAATGACTTTTAAGCCCAAAGGAATGGGATGAACTCAACAACCAGGATTTCAGTGGAGGAGGGACAGAAGTGCCAGCAGCGAAAGCAGCATTGAGCTGGGGCAGATGGAGTTTGAAAGAACTGTAAAGAGAATTAAAGAGCAGACAATGGGTAGGAGTGGGAGCTGTGACAGGCAGGGTGACAGGGAAGGGCCAGGGTCAATCCTCATTAATGGCAACTGCTGCGTTAATCACCCAGACAGGAGGAGGGCAGTGCCACAGCCTCCAGAGAGGAGCTCAGTGGGGCTTGGCTTTGGGATCTGGCAAAAACAAGACTGAGGGGGGTATGAGTGATGCTCAGCCAGACTGGGATGGGCGAGTGCCCTTTGCCAAGGCTCAGCATCCTGCAGGGCGCGAGCCATGACCGCACGGGGCAGGGAGGAGGAGAGTGTTTTTCTGGAACAGCCTCCAGGAGAGAGATTTCTTCTCCTCCGATGTCTCTTGATTAGCTCATGCTGTGGCTGCCCAGGGGGTGGCCGGCCAGCGCCTGGCCCCACAGCTGGGGGGGGTCCTGCCTGCCTTCACTCCCTCCCAGTGCCCAAACAGGCGGGGCACGGTGGGGGGATACACCCATGGGGGTGGGGTCTCGGGGGACCCCAGTCTGCTTCGGACTGGGATTGGCAATGTCACACCCAGCTCGATGGGTCCCCAAGGCTTCAGCCAGTGTGTTCCCAAAACAGAACGGGGAGGCTGGGCAGGATGACACCATCCTTGATGTACTGGGAGGGGGAACCAGAGACTGAGGCACTTAACCCTTACAAAAGGGTCCTTTGAGCAGGAACAAGGTGCTGGCAGCAAAGCAGGAGAGCCAGGCTGAGAACAGTGCACATGGGGGGCGCAGGGCCCCTTCGTGGTGGCACTGACTGCCCATGGGTGCTGTGCTGCAGTGGTGGGAGCAGTTGGAACCCAGGTGAGCAGCCCAGCATGTGGCCGTCAGTGGGACATGACTTCTTGCTCTGCTCCATGAGGATCACACCAGGCATTTCTTTTCAGGTTTATTAACATTAATGGCATTAGTCCTGTGTTAATGAGCACACAAACAAAAGGCCCAGCTGGAGCTGCAGCAGCAATGCAGGGGATGGTAAAGCCACACGGAAGAGTGGAGAGCAATGTCAGTGGCAGGAACACCTTGGCACAGGCCTGCACTCCCCTGGGGTGCTCCAGGCACAGCTGCTGGCTGTGGGAACCCTCCCTGCTGCCTGAGACAAGGCTGACACTGGTAGAGATAAAGGCACTTAACGGGAAGATTGCTACACACCTGGTAGATTATTAACAAACCTCGTGAGCTTGTGATAGGGTTACTGCTGATGCACAGTGGGGAGAACTCTTAAGGACAGGGAACCAAAGATTCTGGCACTGAGGTTGGGTAAGAGGTCCCAGCATCCCACCTCTGAGCATGGGAAGTCTCATCTAGTTGGTGATCGAGTCTTCCACAGCTGGATAGAAGGAGTCCCAACTGGAGGGACTACTCACTTGGCATTTCCTTTAGCTAGACTCTCAGTGTGGTGGTTCTCCAGGTAAACAATCTGGGGGGTCTTTTCGGAGGGGCAGGGTGGTCTGGGACTCTGAAGGTCCCAGGGCAAAACCAAGCTCACTGCTGGGGCTTCTTCCATGGAGTTCTGCGAGTCTGAGTCCTCAGAGGAGAAACTGCTCTGGCTGGAAACCTGAAAGTACTGAGCAGCCTCTGTCTGTGGCCCTGGCAGTGGGCCAGGGGTGCTGGGATCTGCAGCAGTCCCATGGGGCACGGCAGTGGGACATGGCTGGTCAGCACCTGGGAAGCGCATCCAGGGAGGCAGGGTGTGGGGACGCCTCCGAAGGGGCTGGCTGCGCCCCTGGGAGAGGTGTCCTGCTGTTCTCAGACTGGCTCCACTCTCGGGTTTGGGCAGGGAGGAGTCAGCAGAGACACGATGGTGAGAGGTGCGGGCACCCTCGGGCCCTGTCGGGCAGCAGGGCTGTGGGAAACTCGGCTCTGCACTCTGTGTGGGGCCAGGAGTGGTGTTGGTCTGGGGTTGTCCTGGCCCCCGGGGCTGTCCTGGCCCCCCAGGGCTGGGCTCTGGCTGCTCTGCCACCCCTCGATCCCCCAGCACCACTGGCTCAGGGCTGGTGGCTGCTCTGCAGACTGGGGCTTCTGTGTGAGGGGCTGCAGGCTCTGTGCTGGTGGGGCTGGAGGGGTCTCCCTGCCTGTCAGCCTGCACCCCCCAGGCCTCCTGCAGCTCTGCCAGCATCTCCTCCAGGATCTGCCGGCTCTCCTGGTACCTGTGCTGTGCCTCTGTCCAGGCTGCCAGCCCTTGGCTGCTCTGCATCCTGCGCACCTGAGCTTTCATCTCCTGCAGCTTCTCCAGGGCGAACTCCACCGAGAGCTTCTGGAAGGATCTCTGCAGGCACCGCAGTGCCTGTCCCTCCCCACGCTGAGTGCGGCCCGAGCACTGCCGGCAGTGCAGCTTCAGCCCCGTGACCTGCAAAGGGAGGGGACAGCAAAGGGAGGGGAGAGCAGCCGGTTTTGTGGCTGCAGCAGCACCAGGTCCTGCGAGGGAAGACCCCCTGCACACACCTTGTTGGAGAACTGGACAAGCTCCTGCAGCAGCTCCCACTCTGCCTGCCGCCGCTCCAGCTGCTTGGAGAAGCTCACCAGCTTTGTCTGGAAAAGGGCTGCAGCCACGTGGAAGGCGTCTGCCTCGGGGAACGCTGCGCCTCGGACCTCAGCCACTGCCTGGCACAGGCTCAGGCCATGCCGGTACTGAGCCTGCAGGACAGCAGGAAGGAACAAGCTCCACATTTGGGAATGGTGCTGGCCTGGAATGTGTGTGCAGGGTGACTTCTGGGCAAGTGAGAAGAAACAAAGGACACAGAGATTCTCCACCTCTCTGCCCTGCCCTGGCTTGGCTCTAAATGCACCTCCTGTCCCAAGTGGGATCACTGTGCCTTGTCCTTCCTGCGGCGTGTGTGACTAAAGGGCCTCCACATGCAGGGGATCAGGAAGAACAGATTCTCATCACCATGTTATTTGTTATCTGATGGATGTCCAGGCTCTGCAGGACAAGGCAACTGCATGGATGGAGTACAGCAGGGGTTGGGGACAGCAGTCCCAGCCCAGCATACACCAAGGACCAGTGCAGCCACTGGAGCAGGGTTGCTCAGAGTCCCCACTTGACAAGTCTTGACAAGTGTGCCTTGACAGCTTCAGTGTGACTTGACAATGCAGGGACACCCAATTCTGCCCAGAAACTCCATCCCAAACCCAGAGGACATGTGTTACAGAAAAGCCCTTCCAAACGTACTGTGGCCTGGGTGAGGAACTCATTGAAGTGCTCGGCAGAGCCCTGGCAGCTCTCGGGGCTCCACTCCTCGGTGCCCATCTCCTGCAGCCGTGCTGCTGCCTCCCTGTCCAGCCAGCACCCCAGCTAAGAGAGAGGGACAGGAGTCAGGGGGTCAGTGGGTCCACAGCACCTCCCCTTCCTGCCCCGGATATCCCAGCCCAGGCACAGTCACGCACAGTCACTCAAAGAAAATCAAAGCCCAGGCTGTCCTGCTATTCTCCAGGCTTCCGTCATCATCAGAAACAAAGGAAACATGCCCGAAACAGTCAGCGACAGAGCGCTACAGAGGACAACTTCAACTTGCGGCACTCTAGGGACACCCAGCTCACCTTGCCAAACTCGGTCTCAAGCTCCCGGACCTTTCGGAGGAACTCCAGGTGCTCCAGGCAGCTGTTGGACTGGGACACCAGGTCATGAAGCTCTTCCTCCAGCCGACTGTATAGCCCCTCAGCCAATTCCATGGCAGTCCTGGTGGTTGGAAGGAGAGGGGCTGTCAGTGCCAGGTGCTGCTGGGGGGGCTCAGGGATGCATGAGATGGAGTGGAGCAGGTCTCTTGGCTTGCTCTGGCTCTGGTCCTGCACATGCCTGGACATCTCACCATCCCGTGGAGCAAGATGGATAGCAGGGAACATGGGAAAGAATCATGTATCAGTGCAGCTCAGCTCTGCTGAGGGAAGGGAGCACGAGGGAGCAGTGAAATTAGTGCTATCACCTTGCAAGGACAATGGACCAGTGTGGAACGGCTGGACCAGTGTGGCATCACTAGATGAGTGCAGCATCACTGCATGAGTGCGACACCACTGGATGAGTACGGAATGGCCTGATTATAGCACGGCTGGGTGAGTAAGAGCATGGCTGGATTACAGCACCACTGGATCAGTACGGAATGGCCAGACAAGTGCGACATCACTGGACGAGCACGGCATGGCTGGCCGAGTGCAGCATGGCCGGGACTTGGCCCCATCTAGTGGCTTTTCCCAAGCCCAGCCCGAGGCATCGCAGAGCAGGAAACCCTCCAGGGCATCTGGCACCTTCCCCACTCAGGATGGGGGGAATACTTTAATGGACTGTGCCAGATGCACGGTCTGGGCTTGCAGAGCAGGATGGAGCATTGCAACAGCTTGTGCTCATGGGGGCAGCTGACCTTGTGGAGGTGGCTCTGTCAGCCAGCAGAAGCTGGGGGACCCTGGCACTGGCACCTCTTGACCAGTGAAGCCACCCTCTCCTACCTGACGTGGTCGGAGGTGCAGAGGTGGGCGGCCTCCCTGCGCAGCCTGGCCAGCACAAAGCCCCCCTCACGCTGCACCCGCACCAGCTGGGGGTCGCTCAGCACCTTCTGCATCAGCTCCTGGTGCCTCCTGATGCCCACAGCTACGTCCTGCAGAGGGAGGGAAGGTTGGACAGGATTTTTACCTGGAATCTCACCTGGGGCCTCTGCTGGCACAGGTCAGGTACCTGAGGCTGCAGCCAGGGATGAGCAGAGGGGACAGGGGACAGCCCCATGGCCAGGAGCAGCCAGTCTGAGGGCCATTATGCCAAGTTTTGGGCAACCGGGATGAAATGTTGCTGTGGCTGCACTGCAGATGTGCGCTTTGGGAATGTCCCTCACTTGTGGTGCCACTGCCCCTCTTACCTGTGCCCCTGCCAGCGTGTCAGTGCTCCGCAGCTCCTGGATGCAGCGCTGCAGCAGCTCCGATGCCCGTCTGAGGCCAGCTGTGAAGGGATGCAGCTTCTATGGGAGGGACACACGGTGGGTCAGTGGGAACAGCCTGCCCATGAGGAGGAGAGGAGGAGGAGCAGTGCCAGGCCAGAGCAGGGAATACTGTGAGGCACCAGGTTAAAGCTGAGGAGGAAGGGAGCGTGGAGGTGAATGGGCAGCTGCAAGCAGGAGCAGGCAGCAAGGAGCTGCCCTCCTGTGCTCAGAGCTCTCCTCTCCCCAGCCCTCTCCCAGACTTTCCTGTTGCTTCTCCAGGGATGTGTGCAGGACATGTAAGATGCAGTGGGGACAGAGGAGCATGGGGGAAGTGAGGTGATGGCTAATGGCGTGGTAACAGACACCTGGAAGAATTGAACCCACTCGCCGTGGCAGTAGGGGAAGGCACCGTCCAGCTCCGGGGGCAGCTGGGAGCTGTCAACGTGGCGGCCCAGGGCCTTCAGCGACGTCAGGGTCTCCACCTGCAGGCACAAGCCTCATAAGGCTGGTCCCTCTCCAGGGACATCCTGAAGCAGGAAATAACCCCCTCCTGCCCCAGCTCAGGGGACAGGGACAGGCTCACCTGCACCCCAGGCAGCTTCTCACGGTGGGCAACCAGCTCCTTCTCAGCCAGCAGCAGCACAGTGTGGATGCAGCCTGGTGAGACACTCTGTGGGAGGCATGGAACAGTCACCAGGACCAACCTCTCATGCAGCCCATGGGGCTGCTGGGGCTGCCCAAGTTGGCTGAGACTGGTGAACACATTGCAAAGGACAAGGCTCCTGAGCACACTGGAGTGGGAGATGAAAACAGGTCACTCAGGATGTGACCCTGTCCCAGCCACCAGCTCCCTGGCAAAGGACCTGCATGAAGAGCCGCATGAACGAACCTTCTCTGGCACCGGCAACACTTCTCCATGTGGGGAGCATCGGGGCTGGCATGGAATTTATCAGGCACAGAGAGGCAAAGGGCGCTGTGGCAAGGGGGACCCCATGGCCCCCACACAACACAGAGTATTCCTGGGGCTCTGCATTGGCATCAGCACAGGGACCCTGCCAGGTGATGGACTGTCACTGTGGAGCCCATTTCCTGGTGAGCTCAGGCAGCAGGATGCTGGAGGGATCTGGGTGATGCCACAGTGCTGGGTGATGGTGAGGTTGGGAAGGGACTTTTGGGGATCACATGTGCACTGGGCACAGGGGAGGCTCTGAGGGACCCCCAAAGGGTGGCAGCACTCCCTCCCTCCCAGACAGGGACACCTGCCCCAGAATGTCTCTGGCACAAGCATGCTGAGCCCAATATACCTGGACAGAGCGGAGGGCCGAGAACAAGACCGGAGCGGGCGGCTGCCTCCTGGCGTCCACCATGACCGTCAGCCCAGTGTCCTTCACCTCTCGCCTCTCACCATTCTTCACGTCTCGCCTAGCGAGGGGAAGCACAGCAGGAGCAGATGGCACATGGAGTGTGGGTCTTTCCCTGGGGCAGGACCTGCTCAAAGCCTCCTCCCACACTCTGCACTCCCAGGCACGCAAAAACACACAGCCACAAGTGACCTTGTCCCTGTGACACAGCCCAGCCAAGGGGTCAGAGCACGTGCCTCTGGCAGGGGCACAGCCCAGGGTCCTTGGGGTTGTGCCCAAACCAGTGTGTGTGGGATGCTGGGCATCCATTCTGACTTGTCCCAGGAGCCCCAAGCCAGGTGGCAGCTGGGGATCCCTGGCAGGTCCTGCTGGCCCTTACCTGGGGAGGGAGCAGAGGTAGAGGATGAGCCTCGCCAGCTCAGCAGTTGAGCACCACGCAGCCTCCCAGGCACTGCCACTGGTGGTCACCAGAAGGAGGGCCCTGCCCAACCTGTCTGAGCTCCCTGCAGAAAAAGGCTGTGTGACCCCTCTGGCACAACCTGCCAGCCCTGAGCAACCCATGAGGGGCCAGGGCACCCACCAGTGCTGCCCCTGCTCAGGTCAGGGCCCACCATGGTGCAGCCCCTCCAGTCCTCCTGGAGGGGCAGAACCAGCCTGGGGAGGCTCTTGACATGAACACCCAGCATTCCAGAGCTGCTGGAGACATTTTTCTTGAGAAAAAGGGTTTTTTTACAGTTTTAGGTTCTTGGGAAAAGGAAGGAGCCAAACGCGTTTGGCAACAAAAGCTGAACAGCTTCACTAGAGAGGAATGGTGTGGGAGGGTTCAGGGCGGCTGGGACCAAGGCAGCTGCTCTGCACAGCCTGCCTGCATTTATGTTTTTGTTTTTGCCCAGCTGAAAGGAAATTTTCTGCTTGGGGGACTTCTGGCTTCCAGCAAAGCCCTGAAGCCTTCCTCCAGAACACCCTGTCCAGCAGCCCACTGTTTCCCTCTGGAGGCCTGTCCTGCCATCTCCCAGGCTCGCGGTGCCGGAAGTACCTGGCAGGCAGATGATGCCAGAGTGCAGCAGCCCAGTGTGCAGGTCCAGCCAGGCCAGTGGCTCCCAGCCAGCAGCACTGGTGCCAGGCACAGAGGGACCATTCTTACAGCCAGTGCTTTCCAAGGACTGCTCCTCCATGGGGGCAGCAGCAGCCGCATTTGTACCTGTGCACAGGGATGGAGGAGAGAGGAGCTGGTGACACGCAACAAGGCAAAGGAATGGCAAAGCCCCAGCAGTGCCTGGTGAGGGGCAGCAGCCCCATGGATGTACCTTTCCCAGCTGCCCTGGCTCTGCCCATCCTGGGTGAGTAGATGGCTGACATCTTCTTCCAGGCCCCTTCGTGCTGGCTGGTGGCCTTTTCATCACTGGAGGCTGCCCCAAGCCGAGCACCCTTCAGGAAGGAGAACTTGTGGCTGGAGCCCGGGGTGGGCCGAGGGCTGCCCCTCTGTGCCAACGCCTCCGCTGGCACCCCCGGAGTCGTTTGGTGGTGCTGGCGGCCATGGAGTGTGGGGCTGCTGGGCCCCTTCCCGTGCTGTGCCGGGGTCTCACGGTGGGCTGCAGGGGGCAGCTCGGGGCTGGGGCTGTCTGGCTCCTCCAGGATGGCTGCCATCAGCCCGGAGCCGAAGCTCACCGGGTTCTGCAGTGCGGCCAGGTAGGAGTCACGGTGGCGGCACCTTGGGCCGTGTGGCCCCGACTCCTGGCTCAGCTTCCTCCCCAGGCATGGGCTGCAGGGACTCCCCTCTGAGCTCAGTGTCTCACCACAGGGCCAGGCATCTGCCCCTGGTGCCCCATTTGCCCAGGGGAGCATCACGTTGGCCCCAGCCCCCATTGTCCCTGGTGGGCACATGGGCAGCAGGGGCCTGGTCAGGACATGCAGCTGCTCCTGGGATTGCTCCAGCAGGTCCACATACTCCCCCTCCAGGTTCTGGCTGATGATCTCGCAGAGGCTGGGCACGGGAAGCATGGCTGGCTTCTTCTGCAGCCCAGCCTGCTCCACTTTTATCAGTCCCGGGTATCGTCCCTGGCTCGACTTCCGAGAGGTGACTTTGCAGCCTGGGATGGTGCCCGCAATGTTGCACAGGGACGGGGCACGGGGCACAGGGATGTTTGCTGTGCCATGGACCACAGGTGTGCCAGGGGCTGCTGGCTTGGGTGCAGTCTGAGGAGCAGGTTCATTTTGGGCACCTGCGGGCACACCATCGGCTTCAGCCCTGGGCTTGTTGACAAACTCTGGCGTGGCAATCTGGCTCCACGGCAGTGGGGTAACACCGTTCTCAGTGGCCACCAGGCAGGTGTGCAAGGGGGCCCCAGCCCAGCTGCTGTTCACCTCCTCCAGCCAGGCATCAGTGAAGAGCAGTGCGTGGGCGGCCTCGGGGACCGGCGTCTCCTCCACTGAGTGCAAGTCCAGGGAGAGGTGCTTGAGGGTGACACGTGCCGAGTGGTCCTCACAGGGCTCCGCTTGCAGGTAGAAATCCCCAGGGCGCAGCAGGAGGGGGTTGAGTGGCGCAAGGTGCACGACCACCTTCTCGTGCAGACACAAAGGCCAGCCTTCATGGAGAAAGATGCAGTTAAAGTAGGGAGCCTGGGAGGGAGGAAGAACACAGTGTGTGAGTGAGCCCTGCCAGCTCTAAGCCCTGCCAGCCCCATGCCCTCCAAGCCACCCCCATGGGCGCTCACTGCCCGACTCTGCACTTCCCACGATAGAGACACAAGATCTCAACAACACGATGGATGTCCCTGAGCCAAACCAACACAGCAGAGCCATGCAAGCCCATCCTGAGCCATGGCTATTCCCAAGCTGTGGAATCTCCTCATATACTTACAGAAGGAACACCCCTGCTTGAGCAAGACAAGGTAACTCCAGAGTCCTCTCACCCTTTATTGCAGGGACCACATGTGGCACAGCCATCCCAGGAAGCTGGGTGTGCACGGCCTCCTCTATGGGGAGGGGGTGGGACAAGGACTGGATGTGCAGGGAGGGATCCATGCAGAGAGGATGCATTAGGGCAAATGCCCCATGGTCTGGGAGCAGGACTCAGGGACACCATGGCCGGGGCACAGGGGCTTACGCAGGCTGCCTGCCGCAGGCGCTCGAAGAGCCGCTTGGTGGGGATGAGGAACTGGAGCAGGCAGCAGAGCCCATCACCCTGGTAGCTGGTCTCCAGCAGCCGGAACACCTGGCCCAGGACAGTTGGAGCTGTGGCTTCGAAGGGAGGGTAGAGGGCCTGGAGGGCATTTTGCACCGCTGCATCCAGCGACCCAGCGTCCTGCGGGAGGGAGGAAAGCGTCGCTGGTGGGAGAGCAGCCCTGCAGCAGGGACACCATCGCCCCCACCCCAGTGCTTCTGCCCACTATCCCACGCTGCACCACGTTACTGCCAGGACCCTGGGATGGCCACGCTGGCAATGCTGAGCTCAGGGGCTCCAAACCTTCCAGGGCTGGAAACGGGAGGAACTGGGAGTGCAACACAGTGAGCGTGGCACAGGTGGGGCATGAGACATGGCGGGTCCAGTTCCCAGTGCAGAGCTGTGGTTCAGCAGCCTGGGATGAGCCCCTGAAGGCAGCCAGCCGCCTTGCTCGGCCGCCAGCCATGGGGAGGCCGAGGAGCCACAGCAGCTGAGAGGTTAAGCAGAGTCAGACCAGACAGAGCGTGGGGATGTGCTGGGCTCCTCAGCTTGCTGCAGGAATGCAGCAGATGGGAGGAAGGACAAACATTTGAAGATGGATAGGGTGTTTTGGTCCAGACTCATTGCTGAATTTGCCAAACTTAAAAATTACTCCTGCAAGCATTTTTTGGGAAGAGTTCTGCCGTGTTGCAGCCTCCGATGCTGCCCCAAACGAGGTGAGGACACTGAGTCTGTGCCACACGTGAGCCAGCGGTTTCCAGTTCATTGTCCCAGTGCTGCAGAAGCTGTTGGCTGCATGGACCCAGCTGGCACAGCTGGCACATGGAGGGACGTTGTCCCACAGCTCTCGTGACACTTCGGCTGCACTCCAGGGGCGACTCTGGCACAGCTGCTCAAGGCATCCCATTGGTGAGTGGGGACAAGGAGCATCCTCCAAGCATCTGGGTCCTGCACCTTGAGCAGCTACAGCTTGCCATCATCCCTGTGCTCCTGTGAGAGTACCTGGGAAGTCTAGTGGAATTAGCTGAAGGTGGGATTAGCTCAAGGTGAGCATTAGTTTCAAGCAGCTAATCCCTGGTCCAGGAGCCCATACAGAGACAAAGAGACCCTGGTTAATTCAGCTTAATTAGCTTTAATGCGCTTTAGTTAAAGCACTTTGCAGTCATGCTCATTTAATTCTTCTTGACTTTTTCTCTGTAGGTCCATGCAGGGATCTCCTGCCCTTGCACCTGACAGGAGAAGCCACAGAGCCAGGCAGAGCAGGAGGAGATCCAGTCCCTTCTCAGGGCCCTAATCTGTCAGTGCATTCCCTGTCCTGGCTTTCTGCCCTTGGAGCTTTCTCCTCATGCTTGGTCTTACTATGTACAGTTCCTAGAAGGGTCTGGAGACCTTTCCTTGGAAAATCTCTGCTGAAGGGCAAAGCACTCCACTCCATGTTCCTCCAGTTGAGCCCTGGTGCAGCCACCTGGTCCCCAGTGCCAAACCCAACTGGACACCACCCTCACCCACCCCACCTCCACCTAGTTCCTCTGAGCTCAGCTTCTTCTCCATCCCAATACTGAGTTGAGGAGGCACAATCTGCAATAGCACAGAGGGATCCATCCAGAACACTGCCACGAGAGATGAGCCGGCACTGCCCACTCTGCCTCTGACTGTCTTTTAAATGCTTCCAGGGATGGTGACTCCACCACTGCCTGGGTAGTTTGTGCCAGAGTTTGACAGCTCTTTCAGTGAAGAAGTTTTTCCTAGCATCCAGCCTAACCCTCTCCTGGCACTATTTAAGGCTGTTTCCTCTTGCCCTGTCACCCAGGACTTCATCCAGCAGCAGGGACCGTGTGAGTCAGTCAGGAGACAAACAGGGACTGATGAAGACACCAGACATAGCCTGGGTTGTGCTGGGGAATATTTTGGCCTGGAATGACTGACTAGAAATGTTTTCATGGAGTGTCACAAAGCACTTCATCACTGGGGGAGGCTTTTGGGCTAACCATGGTGAAGTGGCTCAGTGTTCATGGGCGAAGCTGCATCCAGGCCAGTCAGGAGCCCGTAGGAATCCAAAAGCAGACAATTATCCCAGTCCCTCCACCCGCTGCTAGGGAGCAGAGCTGGAACAAAGGCATTATGGAACATAAGGAGATTTACATTTGCAAAGCTATTTCCATTTTAATAAGCCAAAGTGCTGTTAAATAGAGATTGATATTTCTCCCCAAATGCTCATATTTTTAAAGTGGTTTACATCAACAAGTCAGGCTGGGCTTTGGGGTTTTGGTGTGGTGAAGTTGCTTAAGCCGTGCCCAAAGCCACAGGGTGACTCAGCTCCAGCTCCTTTCTCCCCCCTGCTCAGGAAGGAGCGAGGTTTGAGTCTGGGACCAGTCCTGAATACCAATTCCTCTCCCTCTCCGGCAGCTCTTCTGTCAGCAGCTTTGGCAGGACATGATGCGAGAGCACCGCCTGGCCGGGCTGAGCAGAGCCCGGGGCAACGGCACGTGCTGGCTGTGGTGACAACGAGACAGTCGGTCCTGGGAGGGTCCCCTGAGAGTCCCCCGGGCTGGCACAGCTCACACAGCAGCAGCGGCCCATAGCCTGACAAACTTTGCAGGAAAGTTTAAGCATCGTGGGATGCAGCCCTGCACACACCTGGCCAAAAGGCCATGGCCACCTCGCCACCTGATCTCCAACCTCACAGTGACCTTCATCTTCACACCCAACTTCCATCTTCATACTGACCTCCACCTTCAGACTCACCTCTACCTTCACATTTGCCTTTGCACCCATCTCCACCTTCGTACCCACCTTCACACCTGCCTTCACACCCACCTTCACACCCATCTCTGCCTCTGCATCTCCTTCCACCTCGCTCCCGACCTCTCTCTCCTGCCGCTCCCGGTGCCCACCCCGTTCCCACCTGGTGCCCGCGGAGCACGGGGAGGGGCAGCGGCAGGGAGAGGGATGCCCCAGGAATTACCATGTTTCCTAGGAAGTGGCGGAGGGGCCGGGAGCCGCGGCACCGACCGTCCCGTCCCTCCTCCTCCTCGCCGAGCTCTCCCCGCCGCCGGGGCTCTCCGGCCCGGGGCTCCCGGCCGGTCCCCGCTCCGCGGGCGGCTCTTCCCGGCGCCGGCGCCTCCGGAGCCGCGGGCGGGGCGGGTGGGCAGCCCCGGCCCCCC
>VWZD01002789.1:360862-479073 GCA_013396695.1 Sakesphorus luctuosus | reverse complement strand
TGGCGGGGGCGGCCCGGGGAGCGCCGGGGCCGGGGGGCCGCTTCCCTGTCCCCGCCGCCGGGAGCCCCCCGTGCGCTCCCGAGGGGCGGCTCCAACGGGGGGCTCTCCCTGCGAGCCCCCGCGGGCGGGTCGGGGCGGTCCCCGGCGGGATGGGGTGGGGTGGTGGAGGAAGTGTAAGACCCCCGGGGAAAGAAGTCCCGGGGAGGTGGCAGGAAGGGCTGCACTGGGGGTCCCCCCACAGCCCAGCTTCAGGCCGGGGGTCCTGGATACACCGGGGACATGCAGAGCTGCATGTGCATGTGTGTAAACGTGTGTGCAGATGTTTTCATACATGCAGTGTTTGTGGGGGTTTCCCTCTCTTCCAAACCACCCCAACCAGGGTTGGCATAATCCCCCGCACTGGTGTATGTCCGGGATGGATCCCGTGGCTCCCAATTCGCATTCCTGAGTTGCCCCAAAGGCGCAGCAGCGGGACAGTCAGTGGGACTTTGAGCTGTTCCGGTGGTGGGAAGGACCTATTGAGGAGCAGGATCGTGGGATTCAGCAACCAGAATTGCACAAAAACAACCAACGTAAGAGCCAAAGCCACAGATTTGGTCTCTCCTAAGGCAAAGCTCTGCTCCACACAGCTCTGCCAGCGGTGGGCACAGACAGCTGTCCCAGCCACAGGCATGGTGGGCACACCTCTGCCATCCCCAGGCACAGTGGGCACAGGGCTCCCAGCTCCTCCAGTCCCATTCACAGTGCCCAGCACTCGTTAAAGCCTCTGTGCCTTTCTCAGGCTGGAGTCATTTCCACTGTCATGTTCGTGGGAATGTGCTCAAGGCTGGGACTGGGACTGGGGCTGGGAAGGGAGACAGGACTGGGGCGGCTGGGATGGCCAGGCGTGGGCTGCAGGCAGCCAGGGCAGCCTCGCTAAGGAACATTTGTGCAGGGATCAGTGAGCGGCCAAAGGACACGCTGCGAAAACAAGCCGAGACGGGAGGAGGTGCAGCTGGGCTGCTGCTGTGTGGGAGGGAGGACGGCGCCAGCGAGGCCTTCGTGTTTGCTTCCCATTTCCTCGGGAGCTGGAGAGAGCCCTCCCGTTGGCCACATGGATCACAAATGCTGCAAGAGCTCAGGCACCAGTGGTGGTGCGGGTGGGCAGAGGCTCAGCTGTGGGGACCAGTCGCCCTTGGGTCCCAGCCTCCTGCTCAGGATCCCCAGTGCCAGCTGAGGCCAACTGGGCAGCTCCCCCCCACACCAGTAGCCAATTGCTCCTTTAATTGTGTTGGTTCACTTACCAGCTTCAGGCTTTTTGTAGTTCCCCTGAGCGCAGAGGAGCTTGAGCTCAAGGCTGTGGGCTTCTTTAATTGTGTAGTCCTCTCTGAAATGAACCAAAGACCTTACTTTGGCTTTTGCACCTCCTGACGGGCACCAGGCTGAGGGCAGGGAGAAGGCAATGTGGCTGACCTGCTCCTGGCACCAGCACAATGGATCGATCCCTGTGTGGCACTGGCAAGCAGGAGGGGACAGATGTGGAGGTGAGCCCAGAGGGACAGCGAGGCTCACAGCTGGGAGTCAAGGTGCTGGGGACAGAGCCTGCCCAGCAAAAGGCACAGCTCTTTGGGACTTCATGGGTGCCCCCACTGCCCCGTGGCCCCTGACCCCATGAGCTCACCCTCCTCTGCTGCTCCCATTCTCCATGTCCTGTTTGTCCCGAGCAGCTGCTGGGACAGGCTGCATGTGGCCTCCTGCCCTGCCCCTCGGCCAGCACAGAGCCACCATTCAGATCCCCTAAGGCTCTGCCCGAGGTCACCATTCCTGCATTTTTATTTTTACTTTTCTGCAGAATCAACCCCCTTGGCTCTCTGCATCACCCTTTGTCTCCTGTGAGGCTCCCAGACCCCACGTCATGAGCTGGCGTGCTGTGAGAGGAGAGCAACCCTTGGTGGGGGAGACACACTGACTGCAGTGCCAGTCTGGGAGCTCCCCTGGGGTGTCACTGGGAAGTCACTGGGATGTCACTGGGATGTAGGGTGAGGGTAGTGAGCCCAGCATTGGGGTTGGTCTCCAAGGACTGGTCTCCTGCTGGGAAGCCTTGTGGCTCATGCTGATGTTCCCACACCCAGAATCCATGCCTGCTGCTGGCTGTGCCCTGCAGGGCTCTGACTGTGAGAGCTCTGGGGTCCCCGGGTGTCCCCTGTGACTGTGTTTGATGAAGAGCTCAGGGCTGGTGTCAGCATCGACCCCGTGCTGGCCCAGAGCCCTCCCAGCTCCAGGAACAGCTGTGGCTGGGTCATGCTGAGCCTGCAGCTGGAAAAACAACCATGGAGGGGCCCCCACGTGTCCCCAGACATACTTTTAGATGCTGCTGGGTCAGAGGCTGTGAGGGACATGCAGGTGACAGTGGCAGCATCAGGCTGGCAGCAACATCTCACATGAAGCAGCGGGCAGGAGCCGCAGCTGCCCACACCTCAGTGTTGTCAGCATTTCTGCAAGCTCTGGTGAAGTCTGTGCTGGTCTATGGACAACCACGGTGACCAACATCATGGCCACAGCCCAGTTCTGTTGGTGACAGTGAACTTGTCCTGACTGGAAATGGATGGGGGATGTTTTCTTTTGAGCTGTTGACTTTTCTTTCCAAGTTGCCTCCAAACCCAGCTGGGCTGCTCTTACTTTGCTTGCAAAGTTCCCGGGTTTTCCCCAGTGTTTTCCCAGCCCACATGCACCTGCTGGTGGAAGGCTGGTGAGCAGCTGCAGTGCTGCCTCTGGCACTGGCACAGGGTGCCTGGGGAATTCCCGGGCTGATTCTGGCACTGCGGGACATGGATGTGTCTGGATTTCCTTGCAGATGGCAAATGTGCCTGGGTGTCTTTACTCACAGCCCAAGAAGCAGTACCTTCCCCAGTCTGGTCTCCATTGTCCGTGGGGAATCCTAGCACGTGGCTGCAGGGTGGTTTGAGCCATTGTATCACAGGAGAGATGTGGAAAGAGCTGTGGCAGGATGGGGAACTGCCTGCACGTGTCGAGGAGTGTGTGTGGCCAGAGGGAGCCCTGAGCTCGGGAGCAAGGGGTATCCTGGGGACAGCAGGGAGCAGTGTCCTGGCCAGGGCAGGGGACAGTGGCAGCACAGGGGAGGCAATTCCTGCAAGCCCAGTGGGCATTTGCTGCGTGTCTGCCAGGCAACCTGCAAGTGACCCTGCCAAAATCTCATGGGAACAAAGGCAAAGGGAAACCAAGCACCCTGGTCTCTCCATCCCTGAACATCATGTGCAGGGTTCCTCCAGCACAGACAGAGTTCTCCATTGCCTCATTCATACCTTGGGGTCTCCTGGGGCTGCAGTGCTGTGGGATGGCTGTGCTGGTGCCTGTGCTTGAGCAATAACTGCATTTCACAACATCCTTGCTTGGCTCAGGGATGTTGCCTCTGAGAGCCAGGACTTCCCTGGATGCAGCATGAGATCTGCCTGCATCAGCAACTGCAGGTTTCCTGTGCCTGGACCTCAACAGGAAATGAAAGTAACTGAATCATTTCTCCTTCCCTCACCTCTGTCCTACAAGGAGAGACCAGCCAACCCAGATCTCCCAGCTGAGGGGCCACGGGGGTGCTCTCCCCTTGCCCCTACCTGTCTGCACCCAGCTCCTGCCCCTGTCTCCGGCCATCACGACAAGAACTGTGATGTGTCAGGGTCCCAGAAGTGATGGATATCTCCTCTTGTGCATGGCTGCTCAGTGCTGGAGCCCCATGCCAGGGCCTGAAGGTGTAGGGCACCCTGCTGATGCAGTTGCCCCAGTGCAGCTTCCCAGCCCAGGCAGGTGCCCCTTCTCCAGCGTGCTGTGTGGGGAGGTCCCCGGGCTCTTCTCACATGGGATGAGAACCTGTCACTTATGATCTTTAGCTATTGCTGTGTCCCAGGGCTGCTCTGGTACCTTTGGTTCATGGTCTGACAGCAGCAGCTCACCCAGCAGGCAAGGGGCCCATGGGGCAGGGACAGGGGCAGGGACAGGGATGGGGTGCAGCGGGGCTGGGGACACTGCTCCAGGGCTGGGGACACTGCTCCAGGGCTGGCTGAGGCACTGCTGCTGGGCATGCCAGGCTGTTCCCAGCTTTTGCTGGATGCAGACTGCAGGAACGTGTCTGTCAGGCTCAGCTGCCAAACCCAGCTCTGCTCCACTGAGCATCTGCTGCTGTGCATGCAGGCATTACTGGCACTGACACTGAGCTGGAAACTGGGCTGTTCCTTCTCAGTTTCCGCTGCCCCTTCCCTGCCTTTGGTGAGAGGCACCAGCTGTGCCGCAGAGTGAAGGTTTACTGTGTCGTACCATGGTGCCAGTGGCACAGAGGAGCAGGGCGGTGACCAAGCAGGAAGCTCTGGGGCTGTGGGGACTCCCCGCTCAGCTCCACGCTCCTCCCTTGCCCACAGTTCCCGTTTTGGCAGGGATATAAAGTTGCTGTGGTCAGGGAGAGCACGGCACTGCGGGAAGCCAGGATGGGAGTGCAGAGCCTTGTGGTGGTTTGTGTGGCACTGGCCCCGTGCCTGGCACTCACCACAGCCACCAACCCTGGCTTTGTGGTGAGGATCACCCAGGCAGGCTTGGACTACGGTGGGTTCTGTTTCTGATTTCTCTCCTCACAGGTGTGCAGGTGGCAGAGGCACAGAGCTGGGCACACACTGTGAGAAGTGCAGGGTCCTGGGACAGGATGGGGATCCTCATCCATGGGTGCCCACATGGAGAGCATAGGGTCCTGGGTCAGGGTGGGGGAATCCTTGGACAGGGCTGCCAAATGCGCCATTACCAGCTCCTGTGCAGTGCTGGCAGTGACACTCTCCCTGTGTCCCTGCAGCCCATCAGCACGGGATCACCATCCTGGAGAAGGAACTGGCCCAGCTGAAGCTGCCAGACATCTCGGGTGACTCTCGTGTCTTGCGTGTGGGGAAGGTGCGCTATCAGCTCTCCAGGTGAGCCCTGCCAGTGCCCAAGCCTGGCGAGGAGTAGGAGGGGTGGGGAGGGGTGCCTCTGGAGCAGAGAACCATCCTGTCCCCTCCACAACTCCCTGAGATGTTGGTCCTGTCCTTGGTGCAGGCAGAGATGTTCCTGCTTCACCTCCTGCCCCAAGGGAAAAAGGGAACCGCAGGGATGATGCTTTAAGTGAAGGTGGATTTTGTGCAGTCAAAGCCCAGGTGACAGACGTGGCCTTGCCCACAGGACTAGGGTCCCCCATTTCCCTGCAGAGAAGAGACCCAGCCCCTGCAGACATCCCAGCTCCCTGCTGCCATCTGCTCCTGCTATGAGGCTTTGGAGCTGCTGTATGGGCAGCTGCAAGGACCATGTTCCCAAAGGCTCTGAGTGTCCCTGCCAGGCACAGCTTTGCTGCAGCAGAACTAGAGCTGGAGGTGCTGCCAGTGCAGTGACTCCACTCTCTGCCTCCCCAGCCATGTGCTTGGGAGTGAGGCACCACTGCAACATAACTTTTCTTTATATTCATTTGTTTTCAGACTGCACCTTAGCAGTTTCCACTTGCCGTACTCACGGATTTCCCCTGTCCCCAACGTGGGCCTGCAGGTCTCCATCTCCAACGCCTTTGCAGAGCTGGATGGCGACTGGCGGGTGAAGGTGCTCTTCATGTGCGTACCCATCTCCTCCTCTCCCCACTTGGGTGCTGTCTCTGTGTCTCCCTCTCTGGATCTGGACAGGGTTTTTCGTCTCTCCCTCTCCCTTGTGTTTGGGCAGCTGTCACTTTGCTGCTCCAGATGTGATGGATAATACAGGGTGGGAGGCAAGAACAAGGCACATGATGGGAGAGCTGTGCGTGGGCTTGTGGGTCTCTCTTCCACCTCCCCTTCTTGCTCTCACTTCCCTCTATTTAAAGGTTAACTCTTCCAGTTTATGTGCCAGTGAAAGTTGTTTTCCCTAAGTTTAAAATCTTTCCCATTCTCATCTGGATGCCACATAAAAGGAGAAACCTGAGCTAAATAGATACATCTTGAAGCTGATTTGAGGTCCTTCACTAGGCCTTGGCAATGAGAAACCTCCCTGTCTCATTCCTCTGTCTTTGCAGGCGGGACCACGGCTCATTCAACCTGAAAGTGGAGAATGTCTACATCAAAGTCAGCCTGAGGCTGGGCAGTGATGCCAGTGGGAAACCCACTGTCAGCACCTCGGACTGCAGCACCCGCATCTCCAAAGTCCGGGTGCACTTTTCTGGCAGACTTGGGTATGTAACTTCAGTGAGAGCTCTGGAAGTGGTCTGTGTTAGCCCATTTGCCATGGCAATATGGATCTGCCACTGGAATGTGGCTCTGCCACTGGAATGTGGTCCTGGTGTAAGGAGTAAGATGTTGGCCTATCTGAACTTGCCTAGTCTTACATGTGGCCTGAATTTCTGCTGCTGTGGCTGCACATTTAAGAAGGTTGTGGGTGGTTAAGGCAGATAGCAGACTTTTGTGGTTTACTAGCAGTTCTGTTTGCAGATGTAAGCTCTGAGGCAAAGCCAGATGCCAAGTTCATGTGGGAATGATGTTCCCCAAGGTCCCACATCTGTAGGGTCTCCCTTTTCAGGGCACAGAGTTCTGCAGCACTCCCTGAGCTAGAGACAGGACTCCTCTCTGTGTTTCTTTGCAGGTGGCTTTACAACCTCTTCCACAATGCTATTGAGTCCAGGTTCAAAAAGATGCTGGAGACCAAGGTACGTGAGCAATGGAGGGCAGGCCTCTGTGTTTTTCTGATGGTCTTTAGCCCTCACTTGTAGCTGATGTGCTGGAAGGATCAGAGCAGATGTCGGGGTGTGACAAGAACCAGCTGTGGAAACGCCTGTGTTTGCCAGTTTGGTGAAAACCAGAGGAATGGGCATTGCAGGCTCCAGAGCATCACATGTCTCAGGGTGAATTTGAAACCTGCAGCCTTGGCTAAAGCCCAGTGTAACTGGCTCCTAATTACCAAAGACTTTTCTTTCCATAAGGTCAGTCAATTACATCTGATGCCGCAGCCAAACTCTCTGTAATAGAGGGAACTGGATCACAGCTGTCCTTTAACCAGCTGCACTCCGGAGGGCGTTGGGGAGCACTGGGGGGAAACCCTCATTCCTGGATTTCAGACACTTGCTGTTTTGTTTCATGGAGAGGGGTCAGGGAGCCCTGGTACTGCTGCCTGGCACAGACATTGACATGCAGGAGACCTGCAACAAGACATGGAAACAAGCTGTTAGCAATAATTACTACAAGGATAACTGGCATGAATTACAGCCTCCCTGGATGTGAACCTTGCTCTGGAAGAAGACAGTTACAGAACAGGCAAATCCCACTCCTGTGGCAGATCCTATCCTGCCCAGGCACTATTCCCAGTACCATGCAGTGCCTTTCCCAAGGCCCCTGGGGACTGGGGCAGCAGATGAGCCGGCAGCAGGAGCAACGCTGGGACTCAGAGGCCTTTTCTGCTGTTTTGCCCCCTCGAAGGAGAGCAGCTCTGGGACTGTGGGAGGACCCCGTTGCCCCCTCTGCCTCCTCTGTTCCCTCTCTGCCCCATGCATGTTCCTCAGTGTCTTTGTGGGGGCAATGTTGTGAGGGCCAAGGGGCAGGGGAAAGCAGGGACTGGGGCAATATTCATGGGGAAATCGAGGTCTTGGGGAAATCTAGGTCACAGGAAAACCTAGATTCTAGGGAGATTGTGGTCGCTGGGACCAGGGCTATGTTTGCCTGCCTGCAGCAACATCCTCACAGGCACTGAGGGGGTGTTTCTGGCATAGACAGAGAAATATTGCTGGGCACAGGGAAGAGCAGCAGCCTGCTGTCCCTAGGGCCATGCCCAAGGCTCTGTCCCTCCTCCCCCTGTGGTCACACATCTCAACATCAGCACTGCAAGCTGCATGACTGATCAGAGAGATGATGGTGGGATCCTGCCAGTGGTTTCTGTGATATTACAGGGAAAGCCCTGGAAGGAGCTTTGCAGACTTTCTCAGCCATCTGCAGGACTCTGCCCTGCAATAAATTTCCTGGATTAAATCCCCACTAATGCCAGGGCTTCAGCCATGGATGACAGCAGCAGAGGGATGTGCTCTTCTGTCCTGGCATAGAGCTGTAGGAGCTCAGGAAAGCTCAGCTTCAGTGCATTCAGTGCTTCTGCCCTGCAGGGCGGGTTAACCCCTTCAGTTGATCTGCTTTGGCCGAGACCTGGCCGCTCATGGTCTGTAGGAAAAGACTGAGGGCACGTGAGAGATTCCTTCCAAGGACCTCTCTGGAGCTGAACTTTGTGGAGGGGAAATTTCTGCAAGTGGATGGTTGCAGGTACAAACCCTGCTTGTGTCTTGGACACTTAGTGTGCTGCCTGATGAATGGAGACAATCATCACTGTGTACTCTTTTACTTTAGCAGCCTTTGTTAAGGAAGAAACCCAGCAGTGGGCAGCAGAGCAGGGAGTGTGTCCTCAGCTGTGAGCAGGGGCTGTGCCCAGGCTGCCCCTGCTCAGCTCCGTGGCCTTTCCCTCACACAGGTGTGTGACAGCGTGGCCAAGTCTGTGCACAATGATCTCCAGAGATACCTCCAGACCTTACCAGGTACCAGAGGGTTGCATGGGGGGTTAGGAGCAGTTCTTCCTGGCTTTTCCCAGCCACGAAGACAGCATTTTACCTTGTGTCCACTCCCCATCTCCTTGTATTCCTGCATCCAAGCTGGAAGGTGGGGAGCACCTCACCAGCAGAGACATGGCACTGTGCACTGTCTGGCTGCAGAGACTCCTCCAGGAGCTATGCCTCTGCACTGACAGGGCCTTGGGCTGCCTTAGCTGGGACACCCTGGCATTCCTCAGCTCCAGAAATTGGTTTGCTGAGAAACAGTCAGGAGGAAAATGGGTTCTTTTGCTTCTAAACAGAAGCAAGCACACATGCAGCTGGTACTGAGCTGATGCACAGGGAAGCCCAGGCACTGCACCACCAGTCAAGGTGATCTGCTCCCAAATTTCCCAAGCATCTCCCTCTCGCTCACCTCTCTGCCCTGTGTTTCCAGTCACAGCCAGGATAGATGCCAGGGCTGGGATCGATTACTCCTTGGTGGCACCCCCGTCTGCTACTGCCCAGTCTCTGGATGCAGCCCTGAAGGTGAGAGGCTGCCCTGGGAACACTTGATTTGGCCACTGCCATTGCTGCAGGTGGGTGGGTAACCAGGGTTCGGTACCTGCTGCAAACGCTGTTTACCAGCCCAGGTCAGCAGTTGAGCCCCATCACTATTTGCCCTCCTTCACCTCTCTCCCTTCTCCCAGGGTGAATTCTACTCCCTGGCCCATCGCTCCACTGTCCCCTTCTCACCACTGCCACTGTCCTTCCCTTCGGATCACGACCACATGGTTTATTTTGGGATCTCCAGCTATTTCTTCAACACAGCTGGGTTCGCCTACCACACCGCCGGGGCACTGGTCTTTGAAATCACGGATGCCATGGTGAGCAGTGCAGGTGGGATTGGGCTGGCCCTGAGTCCCTGAGCCCCTGGCAGAGATTCCATTTGCTGAGGAGCTCTGGTGGTCTCAAAGGACCACCTGTGAGACAGATGGGGGCTGTGGGATGTTGAGCATGGCAGCATATGGGGATGGGGGAGGCTCATTGTGGACTCTGCTGTGCCACATTGCCCCAGCATGACAGTCCTCTCCCTGCAGATTCCGAAGGATGTTGATTTCCACTTGAACACCACCACTTTCTCAGCCTTCATTCCCCAGGTGAGCAGTCCAGCCTTGCCTCCCCAGAGCACCGGTACACAAAGGCTCTGCTCTGTGCCAGGTGTTCTCCCCCAGGAGCTGAGGTTTGTGCCACTGTGCCCACCCTCTCCCTGCTCCCATGCAGCTGGAGCACATGTACCCAGACATGCCGATGAAGCTCAAGCTGTCCACCCCCTCTGCCCCATTCCTGAACATTGGACCAGAAGGAATCTCGCTGAGACCTGTTGTGGACGTCCAGGCTTATGCCATCCTTCCCAACTCCAGCCTGGCTCCTCTCTTCCTCCTCAGCCTGGTGAGTTGAGGCACAGCCTGTGACAGTGAGGCAAGGCTGAGAGTTTGATCTGTGCTTGGTCCTGTTGCCCAGCTCCTGCCAGGGGAGGTGCCTGGTGCTGTTCACATGCAGTGGGGTGTCCCCAACAGAACCCAAGCTGACAAATGGCAGGTTTAATGCTGGGGGCAAACATGCCCCCAGATGGGCAGTGGTCCCACTGTGTCAGAGCCATTCCCTGGGTGTCTGGTTTGGGGTCAGGTGGGCTGAGCACTGCCAGAGCTCTGTGCTCTCTCCCCAGACAGGAAACGTGTCCGCTGTCATCGACGTGAGATCCGGCCACATAGTTGGGAGTCTGGATGTGGGCAGGTATGGATTGGATCAGACACTGCTGGGCAGGGGGGAGCTGGGGTTGTTTCTGTTCTGGGCTCCCAGACAGAGAGTGGGTAGGGAGGTCCCATGGATGTGGACCTGGGGCTGGAGGGAGCAGGATTTTCTTGGCCATCAGTGGGTGGAAATGCTCCCTCTGTTGGGACATCCTCCACAGCACCACCTCTGTCCCTGTGCAGGATCAGGCTCTCGCTGAAGGACTCCGTTGTCGGCACTTTCCCGGTAAGCTGTCCTTGGCCATGACCAGAGCCCCCAGCATGGAGCTGAGAGCCTGCTGGGGGCCAAGGAGAGAGCTCATTCCCTCTGACCCCAACATGGGACCTGAGAGCACATCCAGGATCCCACAGTTATCCTGTAGCCAACTCCTGCCTCAGCCTGCAGGGCTGCTCTCACCCCCACACTCCCTGCCCTGCCAGCACAGCCTGGCAAAGCCCCCAGTCTATGTGGTGGTGATGTGTGTGCCCATCCCAGTTCCTCTTCTCTTTCTCTTTTCCTAACCATCCTCCCGTGCTTGCACATTTCCTGCCCTGCAGGCTAAACCTTTTCCTCCCCCTCTCCCCTCTCCCCAGGTACGACTGCTGCAGTCCATAATGAACATCTTTGCTTCTGAAATCCTGCTGCCCCGGCTGAATGGTGAGAGCCTGCTGGGGGCAATGGGAATGCTGGAGCAGCCTCTGGTTGCTCCATCCAAGCAGCCCAGCTCACTAATTCTATCCCCAGTGCCAAGGCTGATCCGGGGGTAAAGCCACAGCCTATGCAGGAGGTGGCTGTGAAGCAGCAGGAGCCTCTTGCCACTGTGACACGCTCCCAGCAGCACACCCAGTGGAGAAAATGAGCCCTATCATATCTTAATGCTTTCCAGACCCTCTCCCCCATTCCCTGGTTCTGCCTCTCCAGCCATTCAGGCCAGAGCGGGGCTGGAGGGGCCCAGGGGGCTGTCATGGCACAACACACAGCCCCCTGCCCTTGTGTGGAGCTTGGGAGGGATTTCCTCTGCCTGCCCTGGGAGCAGTGGAGGCAAGGAAGGCGCTGCAGGCAGGAGGGGGCTGCCTTCTCTGCATGGCCAGCACTCCCTTCCCTCCCATTCCCATCCCAATGCAGCCACATGTCTTGTCTTTTCCAGCTCGGTTAGAAACGGGTTTCCCTCTGCCACTGCCAGACAGGATCCAGCTCTCCAATACCCTCGTGAGGTTCCACCAGGTGAGTCAGGGGGAACACCTGGGACCACTTGGGGCCCATCCTGCCAGCCATGCCAGCCTCCAAATCTGGTTTCCTCAGCCATGCTGGGAGGCAGCAGGCAGGAGGGTGCTCTTGTCTGGGATCCCAACAGCCCAGTGGCAAAAAACAGCTCTGCATTTCCTGTATGCATGGCTGGGGTCTGGGACAGCAGCCCATCCTTCCCCAGTTCTCCAGCCCAGGGCTGGAAGTTCGCACAACACTCTTTACAGCAGCTTGAGCAGCAGTGTGAGCCCTGAGCCCGCACCCCAGCCCAGGGGCGATGGCTGTGGGGATGCTGTGGGGCAGGACACAGCGATGGCTGTGGGGCAGGACACAGCGATGGCTGTGGGGATGCCTGTGGGGCAGGACACAGCGATGCCTGTTTGGCAGGACACTTCTTCCTCCTGGGACAAGGCAGGTGCTGGGGAGTGCAGCTGCCAAGGCTGGTGGCAGTCCAGAGCTTTCTGTCTTTCTCCCAGAATTTCCTGCTGCTCGGAGCAGACGTTCACTTCCAGCCCCAGCCATGAAGATCAGGCGACCAAGGAGCTCCAGCACTGACAGTGCCTCCTTCACCCCTTCACCCTCCCCTGCCCCTGGTCCTGCTGCTGGAGCCAAACAGCACCGATGCTGCCGGTGTCCCTCACAGCCCAGACTGTGCCCAGGGACAGCAGCACCCCCAGGGTGGACATCCCTGTCCCCTGACTGGGGCGTCACCTGGCACTACCCAGAGCTGGGGGTCCCTGCCCCTGCCACCCCCTGGCCTCCCTCTGTCCCCATCCCAGGGCCTCTCAGCAGCAATAAAGGCTCTGGAGCTGGGGCTGTGCTGTCAGTGTGGCTGTCTGTGCCTGGGGCCACACTGGGCTCTCCACACTGGCCCAGGCAGGAGCGGGGAAGGGAGCAGGACCCACTTTGGCTGTTTCCATTGCCCCAGCCATGGGGAGGCACCGTGGAAGGCCCTGGGCTTGGGCTCTGCTCCCAGGCCAGCAGCAACAGGGTGAGAGGACATGGCCTTAACATCCATCAGAGAAGGTTTAAGTTGCACATCAGGAACAATTTCCTTACAGAGAGAGATATTGGATATTGGAATGTGCTGCCCAGGGAGGCAGTGGAGTCGCCGACCCTGGAATGCCTAAGGGAAGACTGGGTGCAGCACTCAGTACCATGGTGTATTTGGTGTATTTGACACGGTGATGTTCGCTCACAGGTTGGATCCGATGACCTCAGAGGTCTTTTCCAACCTGAGTGAGTCCCTAATTCTGCGATACCCGCGACGGGCCCGGAACGGCGGCGACGCGGAACGCGGCGCCGGNGGGGCCGCTTTTGCAGGGGCACGGCGGGACCGCCCCGTCCCGCCCGGCCGGTCCGTCCCCCAAAGCGCCCCCCCTGCCGCGGCCATGCTGTGCGTGGTCCGAGCGCTGCGGGCGGCGGGGCTGCTCCGTCCGCCCGGGGCCGGACCCCGCACCGGGGCCGCCCGCCGAGCGCGCTGCGGGCCGGCACAGCGGCCGGAGGGACGCGGGGCTGCGCTGCCCGCGGGGCCCGACCTGCGGCATTTCCTGAGAGCCGCCGCTGAGGGGGAGCCGCCTGGGCCGGGCCCTGACCCCGGGGCCGCTAAAGGTCTGTGGGGCTGCGGGTCCGGGGCTCGGGGGGTCAGGCTGCTGGCCCAAGGGCAGCCATAACAGGCAGGGCGGACAGTGGTGCTCCGCTGCCGGACCGGAATGGGGGAAACGGGTTATGTATAAGTTTTGTGGCCCTGAGGGGGTTTTGACGCGAGAAGGAGTTTAGTCCTTGGCTCCACAGTGGTGTGTGACCCCCGCCGTGGAGTTGGGCAGGGAGCAGGTTGTGTGGGCCCCTTGTCATGGATCTGAGTAGGGAGGGGGCTCTGTGTGTGTCCCACCATGGAGCCGGGCAGGTTCGGGCTGCCCTGGCACTGACCGCGGTGTGTGCTGGGCTGGCAGTGGAGCTGTGGCAGAGCCGGGGCTGTGGCTCCCTGGGGAGGGGGTGGTTTGCATTGCACTGACTGTTGTAGCTCAGTAAGGGCACAGCTGCTGTTGCAGACCTGTTGTGTTGCAGGGATGTGCTCTGAGCACGCAGGTTTCCCAGTGTGTCCTCTGTGGGCTGCAGGCAAAGGCAGCTGCTTTACCAACTCCCGTGGTGAGATTGAAGGTTTCTTGCTGTAGAGAAGGTCACAGAACAAGTTGTAGGTGGGAGCTGAGCAGGTTCCTGTGCCACTCTGCCTTTGTTGCAGTTTACCTGGAGACCTATGGCTGCCAGATGAACGTCAATGACACGGAGATCGCCTGGACCATCCTGCAGAGGAACGGCTATGCCAGGACAAAGGAGCTGGATGAGGTAAGGCAGCACCTTGGCAGCTCTCCTGGAGTGCAGGGCTGCAGGGCCCTCACACCTTGGCTGTGCCTGCAAGTCCCAGGTTTTCTCTGGAGTGCAGTCCTGCAGGATGTTGTGATTTTTGAAGTCTGAGTTCTGTGGAGTGGAGGAAACTACTGAACAAGTGTGGGAGAAAGCTGTGGGTTGTCTTTTTTCTTTAAACTGCTGGGCTTACTCTCAGTTGGAGGGATTGGACACAGCAGGATCCTCCTGACTCATCTTTGAGTTTACTTCTGTCATTTAGTGGAAGACTCTGCTTGTCTTCTCTTAGTTTCTTGCAACTCTGTTGAAACCTCCCATGTACTCAGGCAGCTCTTCTTTCCTGATTTAAGTGAGTTTTATAGTCTGCCTCTTCACTTTACCCAGGCAGGGCATGAGAACTTACAATTTCTCTTTTATAAAATTCTTCCTTTTTTGGTGTTTTCAATTTAGGCAGATGTGGTTCTCCTTGTCACCTGCTCTGTGAGGTAAGGAAACTTTCATCACTGCTGGTTTTAGACAGCGTTTAAGGAATTACCATTTGAAAAGCAAGACAATAAATGTGTTGTGTGAATAAAGGAGTGTGCAGGTGTGAAACTCACTGTTTAGCTGAGGGTAGAGTTGGCTGATGTTACAATTTACAACATTACTTGTGCTATAAATTGCTTTTCTGTGTAGTGAAAAGCTGGTTGTGTAATTTCTGTGTATATGCCAATGAGAGACCTGCAACCTCAGTGCTTTAATGATGTTCTGTTTGCACTTGAAGTGGGTGTCTGTGCTTCAGAAGTGTCAGGAATACTTCAGGGGCAACTTGATGGAAATGCAAAGGGAACTTTGCTTGGGGTTTTTGAATGCAGAAGATCCTGAATGCTCATTGTCACTTGGAGTGTAGCTCAGTACAGTGGTTATGGTTCTTTGCTCCCCAAGAGCTCAGTCTGTTGTTTGTGCAGTGCAGATGCTCCCAAGCAAACAAAGTGATAGCTGAGATAGAGCCAAGACAAAATCCCCACACCACAAATGGCACTTCCACTTGCCATCAGATCCGTCAGGTGGATGATTCCCTCCCTTGAGCTGAATTGTCCTCATAAAGCCCTTCAGGCTGGGGCACCATGCGAGTGTGGCAGTTGCACCAACCAGTTTTCCTGGCTCTGCAGGGAGAAGGCAGAGCAGGCCATCTGGAACCGGCTGCGGCACCTCAAGGTGCTGAAGGCGCGGCGGCAGCAGGCGGGGACACATCTGCGCATCGGCATCCTGGGTACTGCCACGCTGCTCCCCGCATGGCTGTGGGCTGAAAGCAGCTGGGAGGGGGTGTGGGGTGTCATGTGGGGCAGGCACTGCCTCATGAGGACCCTTCTGTTTGGCTGCAGGATGCATGGCTGAGAGGCTTAAGGAGGAGATTCTGCACAGGGAGAAGCTGGTCGATGTCGTGGCAGGCCCTGATGCCTATCGCGACCTTCCCCGCCTGCTGTCCGTGGCCGAGTCTGGCCAGCAAGCTGCCAATGTCCTGCTGTCCCTCGATGAGACTTATGCAGACATTCTGCCTGTCCAGACCAGTGCAAGTGGCACGACAGCATTTGTGTGAGTACCTTTTCCCAGTGCTTGTTTCTGTGGCTCCAGTTTGGAACTCTCCTGTGCAGAGTGTACGTGTCAGTGACAGTAGCTGCCCAGGAGATGCACTGCCTGGCTGCACTCATTGCCAGCAGCCCAGAGGCATGAATCTACCAGAGTGTGTGTTTTCTGCTGCTCACTGTTTGACTTAGTCATGGAGAGCCTGCCCTGAGCTCTGCCTGTTGTGGACTTCTCTCCCTCACCTTTGGGAATGCCTCAGCCTGATGCTGCACTGGGTGATTTCTGTCCCACTGACGTCTGTGCCTCTCTCATCCCCTGCCTTCTGTGATGCCCTACCCCTGGTTCTGCTATTTATTCTTCTAATCCTCCACACATTGTAACTTCTCTTGGCTTTATTTCTGTTTGTTTAGTTTCCATAATAACATTTCCAAACATGAAATCATACTCTGCTCAGTGTGGCCACAGCATAGGGAAGGACAGTATTGCTCTCTGCAAGAGCAGGATGCAGAAGGACCTTTGATCACTGCCAGGCTGCAGTGGAAGTCTATGCCTTGTTCTTTCCAACTTTCTTGGGAATGTGCATGAAAAATCAGGAGGTGTTAGCTCAGGGCAAGCCAAAGGCAGAGTGGGTGGAGGTCGATGTGAAGGAAACTGCAGAGCTGTGCCAAGAGGTGGTCTGTGTGCAGAGCTGGCTGGAGACAGCAGTGCTGGACACAAAGCAGGGCAGGATGCACCATAGATGGTTCTTGCAGAGCAGGCGTAGTGTGACCTGTGCTTTGCCTCTCATCAGGTCCATCATGCGGGGCTGTGACAACATGTGCACCTATTGCATTGTGCCCTTCACCCGAGGCCGAGAAAGGAGCCGCCCCATTGCATCCATCCTGCAGGAAGTGAGGATGCTCTCGGATCAGGTGAGGCAGAGCCTCCTCCCACCTGTCCCAGCCACAGGAGGAAGGGTGGTTCTTGGTGGCAGTGTTTTCATGATACATTTAACCAGTGTCGCTGCCTTTATCTGCAGAGATGAGGTTACCATGGGGTTCCACCACTGGGTTTTTGATTCCCCTTGTAATACTCCGTGACAGACAGGGAAAGGAGGACTTCCCTTGGAAAGTCCTTGCAGTAAAACCATGGCTGTCCTTGCAGCTCATCCATCCTGCCCAGGTTGTATTTTTTCCTCTCGTTTATTTTGTAGGGAGTGAAAGAAGTGACTCTCTTGGGTCAGAATGTCAACAGCTATAGAGACCTGTCTGAGGTGCAGTTTCAGTCGGTGGCTGCCCCCGGCCTCAGCCGTGGCTTTAGCACAGTCTACAAAGCCAAAACGGGGGGTTTGCGCTTCACACACCTGCTGGACCAGGTCTCAAGGATTGATCCAGAAATGAGGATCCGTTTCACCTCTCCACACCCCAAAGATTTTCCTGATGAGGCAAGTGTAAAAGAAACACCTGGACCTCTGCTTGCAGGCAGAGAGGCAGATTTGAACTGGGAGGTGTGGGCTGTGCTGCCATCCCAAAGGCAGCATGGAATCCCAGGTTGGGAACATCAGCTCCTGGGAGGGGAATGTTGGGGCTGAAGCTGGCAGGTTTGCAGGTTGCTGGCTTTTACCCAAGTACTCTTGGACCCTGGTAGAGTTGAGCTGTCTGTGACATCTCCTGATCACTTATCACAGGTTCTGCAGCTCATCCAAGAGCGACACAACATCTGCAAACAGCTGCACCTCCCAGCCCAGAGTGGGAGCACACGAGTGCTGGAGGCCATGCGGCGAGGGTGGGTCACCCTGCAGGCAGCCCTGGGCCCTACCCTCTGATTTGTGGTGCTGGTTTCTCCTCACCAACGTTGGAGCTTTCCAATGAGGAAATCCATATGCTGTTATTTCAGATACACAAGAGAAGCGTATTTAGATCTTGTACACCACGTGCGTGACTCTGTTCCAGGTGGGTGTTCCTTTGGCTTCATCTGAACTCAGCACACCTGTGTCTCACTGTCCTTTCCTAAGTGAAGCATTCATCTCTTCCATGAGGGAAGTGTACAGTTGTGTCTGTTACAGGAGTGAGCTTAAGCAGCGATTTCATCACTGGGTTCTGTGGGGAGACCGAGGAAGATCACCAGCAGACAATGTCCTTGCTGCGGGAAGTCCGCTACAACGTTGGCTTCCTGTTTGCCTACAGCATGAGACAGGTGAGTGCAGGACCTGGTGGAAAAGGCTGTTACCTCTGAGCATGTCATCAAACTACTCCGTGCTATTTCTCACAGTAACAGATTTTAAAAAGCTATTGAAAATCAAATGCAAAGACTTGGTGTATTGGTAGATCTTTTTTCTCACAGGCAGCACTTGCAGGGTGTGTGGTTCTGTAAGGGCCATTGTGCCTGGGAGGCTTCCAGCTCCTCTGTGAGAGTGCCAGGGTTGGTTATTGCTTAGTGGCTTGGCTTTGCAGATGTTCCAGGAGGATTGCAGGGAAGCAGCTCTGTCTGCAGAGACACAACTGCTGTGAGTTATTTGCTCATGAGGAATGTACTGATGGAGCCAGGCTGAAGCCCAGCTATAGGGACTGTCACTTGAGTCTGGAGCAAAGGGGTGAATTTTCAGGAGGTCTTTCTATGAAAAGAGTGGATAGTTGATACGTCCTCATTAGAATGCTCTCCAGAGTGTGTGCTGCTGATGGGGATGAGGACAGGACGTCGGGAAACATAAGGATGTAAAGAAATATAGATCACGTTCCAGCACATGGGACTAGAACTAGTAGAATCTGTTGCCTCTCCTTGTGGACAGACAGGCACAGGCACATCCCACACAGGAGATGCAAAACTCTTTCACAGCCACTGATATTCATTGCCCTGCATCAAACCTTCTGCCTAAAAGGTGGTGCAAAAAGATGTGAGGAACTCACAGGCACAACTGGTGCTGAGCACCTGGAATAATTCGTATGGGAATACAAACTGGAATGCATGGGAAGCTGTTGCTGGAAGAGCAGCAGAGCTGCCTGGGGTCAGACAGAGCTCTGAGCTCAGGATGGATGTTGAAGGTCACACTGGCTTTGTGTTTTGCAGAAGACTCGGGCATATCACCGGCTGCAGGACGATGTGCCCGCGGACGTGAAGAAGCGGCGGCTGGAGGAGCTCATCGCTGCCTTCCGAGAGGAGGCTGCAAGGGCCAACGCAGCGCTGGTGGGGCAGGACCAGCTGGTGCTGGTGGAGGGGGTCAGTGCCTGGAACCGAGTGGTCCTCTTCCTCTTTTGCTGGACCAGAGACTGTGCATAGCAGTGACCCCTTGTGTCTTCCCTTCTTGCTTTCCCCATGTAATCCCAGGACTCCCAAGTCCATTTCTCCACCCTTAAGCAGCCAGCCTGATTTTTCCAGAGCATTGAGCTGGGCACAGAGGATGGGATCAGTTAAGGTTGTGTCTCTGGAAGCACAGGATTAGTGCTTTACTGTGTGTGTGTCACCCAGCAGCTGTGGCCACAGGGCTCTGTTCCAAAGGTTGCTTAATGGCATGGAATGTGGGTTTAATACCATCAATAGTGCTCAATTAATTCGTGAGGCAATAAAGCCCAGCAGTGAATCAGAGTGATTGCCATGCAGGTAATGTTCCCTGTCCTCCTTCCAGCCCAGCAAGCGCTCTGCCTTGGAGCTGTGTGGGAGGAATGACGGCAACATCAAGGTGATCTTCCCTGATGCTGAGCTGGAGGATGCTGCGGGCTGTGGGGCTCCAGGCAGAGCCCAGCCCGGGGACTACGTGCTGGTGAAGGTGAGCTGCCTGCAGTGCTCATTTCCTTGCATGGTGCTGTTCTCTGGAGCACCTGCTACCAGAAGAGCCTAAAATTAGAGTGGATCATCCCCAGCCTTCCCATGCCTGAGTCCCTGTGCTATTTCTTTCAGGTGACCTCTGCCAGCTCACAGACCCTGAGGGGAATTCCACTCTGCAGGACAACCCTGTCCCGTGCTGCTGCCTGTTGTTGAGGGTCCCTTCTGCCAGTGGATGGGAGCAGCACATTTTCTCCAGGAAGACACAAAAAAGTGTTGTCAGGTGGAGATACGGTAGAAACAGGGAGATATATGTATATTAAAATATATTTATGAAATAATAAAATACATATATATTTCTGCTTTGACTACAACCTACCCCTCCTAAATGTGTGCAAGTTCATGGGCAAAAGGGATGGAAGGTGTGTGTGACCTTGCCAAACCACAGGTACTGTGAGACTGTATATTTTGACTTGCTCTGAGGCTTGACCCACCCTCACAGTACTGCAGGTCCTGACTGTCATCCTGTCTTCTTAGACAGCCCAGCCTGAGAGATGGATGTGTAGAGCAGGTCCATCCTTGCAAGCTCAGCTGAATTTAGGAGCTGCAAAAGCTGGTGGTGCCTAGAAAATACAGCTTCAGTTAGCTGCTGGAGAATGGCAGGACTACTGCCAAAGGGGGCAAAGAACTGAAATAACAGAAGACTGATGAATTCTTCTCAGATATTGGGAAAATGCTTAGAAAGGGCAGGCAAGAACCCGTGCCATGCTCCTGTGTTGGAATGTCATGCTGGACTGTGGGGTGTTCACTGTGCACCAGTGAATCTGTTGTGTCTGAGGCTGAGGGAATGCAGCCTTGCCCTGGTGTTGGGAAGGACTGGATCTTGGCTAGAGAGGATTTCCTTGTCTCCAGGCCTGCGGGTGCGTGGGGAAAGCTGCCTGCCAGCCAAGGGTCATCTCTGGTCTCGTAAGACTTGGGGTGGAGCTCTGTAATCCAAACATCCCTTTGCTCACTAAAGAAGTGATTGTACTGATTTAAATGGCCAGTAAGTTCTTTAAATGCATCTGATAGTTACTTGTTTTCATCAGCCTGCAGCTGACCCTGACTGCACTGTGTCACATTCCAGCCTGCTCTGCAAAATTCAGACAAGGACCTGTGACCTGCACTTGTGAGTAAACTGGCATGTGAGAAAGGATCACCCCTTTTCACATAGATAATCACGTCACTAAAAGAAATTCTTGTAAAAGGCTCTATGCAGTGACCAGTTTTGAAGGACCAGCTGGGAAAAGCAGTCTTGACATGAATTTGCAGAATTTTTAAATAAACATGAAAGGGTTTTTCTCGAAGGCCTTTTCTCCTGCTCAGCTCTTTCTGGGTTATAATTGCATCTCTTTGAAAACAGCATGGTTCACTGCATATTCATTAGACTTCAAGAAACAAATACATTTTGCTTATTATCTCAGTGCTGAGTCCCTTCTAGAAATGAATCTGCACAGTCAGCACGGTCTGTGTGGGCTCTGAGGTGCTCACAATCACATGGGGCTGGTCTGTCTTCTTGCCTAGACCTCTGCTGCTCACTGAGGGTTAGCCTTTGGCCTGGGAGGTTTTTCAGGAAGAGGCAGGATTTTGGGTTGAAATCCCATAGGATGTATAAGCATCATTCCCTCAGAAGTGACCCCTGCTGAAGCCAACACGTGCATGGCTAATTAACCCCACTGGGTAGTTGTCCAGTTTAACTGCCCTGTGGCAACTCTTTTCAGCTCGTGTTTGCCAGGCATTTTGGGACAATGGCCCAAGCCAGCGCCCCTGGAAAGGGCTGACATCATTCCCTGTTCGTTTTGACCTTCTCCACACAAGCTCCTGTTCCAAGTGGGAAATGCAGATCATGGTGTGCCCTCCCCATCCCACTATGAGGCCAGCTGTGGCCCTTTTACAATCATTATTTTAAGAGCGGGAGACTAATGAGGAGGAGAGCTGGGTTTTACATTTTGATGAGGAGGTGATAATGCTCAGTGCACAGCCTCCCCTGGGAGCCGTAGCACTCACCATTTGCTTTGCCTCCTTAGTTTTTATAGGCCTCGGGAATGAAGACTGAGGTTTTAAGGCAGCAAAGCATCCATTAGGAAGTGCTTACGGTGACCTTGGAGGCTGAGTCAGTCCTTTGGCACTGCCTGAAAGCAGGAGTATGTTGGGTCTTTTAGGACTGGAGGTGGGATGCGGTTTCTGTGCCTCTTGTCAGATTTGCTCCCTGAATCTGGCTGTTGGGAAAGCTGAGCTCGCACCTCGTGCTCTTTCTTGGATGTTTCTGTTCCCAAGGGATGAGAGCCCTGAACTCCCTCAGACCTCGCATTTCCCATGGTGGTGATGTTCACCTGTGCCTTCTGCAGGTGGAAGTGTTGCCCTCTGAGCCAGTCGTGCCCTGGTTACACCCATGGACAAACACCTAACGAGGGGTTTGGCAGATCAGGTTTCCCAGCCCAGACCTGAAGTGCTGGGATGACATTTACTTTCCAAGCAGCCGTGCCCTGAGTCATCTCCTGACACAGGGATTTCATAACATGCAGCCTGTGCTTTTCTTTATGCTGGCAGGGTGTGTGAGCGAGGCTGGACATCACCCTCACACACAAATAGCTTCACCTGGCAGAAAGGTCACTGTCGGGGAGAACAAGAGCCTATTTGTGCCCTGGAGCCCCATCACAGAACAAACCTGTTTGTGCTCAGGTCTTGGCTGTGCTCGGGGAGCTGAGCCACAGATGGCAGCAGGCGCTCACAGCCTGTGTTCACTGCTCACACTGGCATTTATTTGCCCAAGGACAGCCTCAAAATCGATGGCCATCGTTGCCTACGTGCCCCTGCCTAACCTTGTTCCTTTCTCTAAGGCTCTTGAAGCAGCTTGGGCAGAGCAGTCTGGCTTTTCCCAGCATCAGAGCTGGCCAGGGTGTGTCACGTCCTTCCCCAGAACTCCCAGAGCTCTGCAGTCTCTTTTCCCTCTGCATGTCCTGGTGATGGAGGGCAGGGTGGGTGTTTGCCCTGATGGCAGCCTGTAAGAACAGTTTGCTTTAGGTCAGCCGGACTCTTGCTCTGCTGAGGTGGTGGCAGGTGCCAAGGCATTGCCTCTGAGCAGTGCCAGCAGCCTGCCAGGCTGTTCCAGGGGATGCTTCCTCCCCTTCTCTCATGGGTTTTCACTTCAGAAGACAGGCTTCATATGCCTGCCAGCCCATTCCCCCAGGCCTCCTCCCTCTCTCTGTAACAGGACTGCTGTGGACTGGGGTTCCAGGGAGGTTTCCATCAGTGGCTTGTCATCACCATTTTTGAAGCTAGCTCTTTGCACAGAGCTTAGGGATTTAATGCAACATTAAGAGCTTTCAAAATTGTTTTTCACTTCTAGAATGAGTTCTATCTTCAGTTTGCTCCATTCTGGAACTGGCAGCAGTTGGGTTCCAGCAGGACAGGTACAGCTGCTCCTACAGGCTCCTCTGAAGCCAAAAGCAAACTCTGTGCTGTGCTGGAAATGCAACAAGCTCTCCATTGCCACTGCCTGTCGTCTTCCCTAGGCTCCCTCCATGTCTCTGCACCTTCCTGGAGCACTGCTGGCCTGTGACCTGCAGGGCAATGACAGAGGCACTGGTGGTGAGTGGCAGCTCGGAGTTCTCAGGGTTTGTGAATTCAGAGGGTATCTTGCAGTCTGTCACAAGCTCTGCTGCTCTCTGGGGCCTGGAAGTCCTGCAGCTTTCCCTCTTCCCTTGCGAGCAATTTATTTCCTTTACTGACAGCTAACTATTGACTTCTCATTCTCCTGAAGATGAGATGTCTTGTCTCATCAGGTTTAAATTAGTTTTATCTTTAGCCTTTCCTATTAATAAGCTCTCATCGTGGTGTCATTACTTGATATCTATTTTCTGATGTTTTTCATTAATGGCTCTGTATCTTCCAGATATTTGTTCAAGTATTTTTTCCCCTGCTGCTGAGTTATTTAACAGTCAGGCACAGATCAGATACATGAAGAAGGTTTGATGCTGGTCAGAGACAGGGTAGAATGCCCCAGTGACTGCTGGGTGTGCAGGGCAGGGCTCTGGGGCTCTGGTGGGGCTGCACTCAGGCTGTCAGTGCCCTCCCTCCCTGTCTCCTGCATCCCTATAATCCCAGGCTGAGCTCTGACACGCCTGGGGCTCTCAAGAGCACAAGTCAATAGAGTAATTAAAATGCCTCTTCTGAGGCAAAGGTGCTGCAATTCCTTTGGACAGCTGTATCTGTGGAAAACAGAGGGCTGCTTTCCATGCTTTGTGTGCCTGGCAGGGGCTCTTCCTCAGGAGCAGAACTTCCGCTAGGAATGTGAAAGGGAATTATTTTGCATTATTTTAAGGGGCCCCTGACCAGGATCCCCATTCCTGCTGGGTCAGAGCCACCTTCCCTGGCAGCCAGACTGGGGGAGCTGTCATTGCCACCAGGAACATGGGGCAGGCAGTGTTGCCAGCATGGGAACCAGCAGGGTGGCCAGCCTGGCTGAGTGCCTTTGGCTGTGGGGGCGTTCTCATTGGGTCTTCAACAGTATCAAAAGCAAAGCCCATCAGTGTTGGAAACACCCAAATATCCTCCGTCTCAGTAACACCAGGGGCTTTTGTTCATTCCCAGGAGTCACTTACACAGGGCAGGTCTGGGTGAGGAGGGACATGGGGTCAGGTTGGCCATGTGGGCAGAGGATTAATGTAAGAACCAACCTTGTTGCTCTACTTTTATTTCTCACATTAAAGAGGAGAAAGGTGCCCAGGTCCTGGAGAGCAAACACAGGGATGACAACAGCCCAATGCACAGTGGCACATCTAATAGAGCTGTCAGGGTGCTCAGGGACACTGCTGGGTGTTGTGTCTGCTCCCTGCAGAGCCAGGTCACAGCGGGGATCCCTCGCTGGCCCCGGCTGTGTCTCACATGTGGGAATTACAGAGTGGCTGCAGGAGCAGTGATTTGCAGCAGTGCCTCCAGCACAGGGTTGAGGGTGATTAATATTCAGTGCACTGCTGTGAAAACGAACAACCAGACAGGACTGTCCTCTCCCCTTCCTGCAACTATGAGGACAGTGAGGAGAATGTCTGGAGCATGGCAACAGAAACAAGATTCTCTTTTGGTCAGGCTGATACAGGATTTTGAGGCTAAACAAGGTGCTTCATTTTCTTTGGGTTATTTAGTTTCTTTTAATCTGTTTCTTCTGCTTTTTATGTCATCTTTCTGTTATTTAATTACAGGAAGTTTCAAAGACAATAGTAGGAGGCTTTGGTTGAAGCTATGAGAACCAAACAGGAGGCATTTCCAAAACCAATTCCTCTTTAAAAAAGGGAAATGTTCTGACATCTCATGAAAAAAAGATTCTTCCCATCATTTCTTATCAAAACTCCAGTGAAAAGTCCTTTTACTGTTGGTGGGAAAGCTTTCCCCATCCCATGCTCAGCTGCCAGCACAGCAGAGTCTGGCAGGAGCAGTGGCACCATTGGCAGCACCCTGGGATGCTCTGGGCAGTGGACAAGTGCCCTGGGACGTGGGGAACAAAACTCCCACAGCTGGTGGCACCCTCAGTGTTCATCCTGTCCAGTCACTGCCCCTCACCTGGCATCTGCCTTGCCTGGGGATGGCTCCTCCATCCTCCTGGGTCTTCCTCCTCTCCATTTTGGGTGGAGGATCTTGGAATAGGCTCAGACCAGCCAATGCTGTGTCCTTCCAGAGCTGAGCTGAGCTGGGACTGGGTATTCTCATAAAGCAGCTGACAATACAGAAAAGTAGAGCCCCAGGCAGAGCTGAGGCCACTGTTTGCCTTCAGGGCTTTGGCTCTGCACTGACCTGGGCCAAGGCAAACCCTGGCTGGCAGCCCCAACCCTTGGGTTGTTGTTCTGTTGTGCAACCGGGTGGGTGCTGCAAAGTGAACCCTGTGGGCAAACACAGCTTGGGGTGCTGTGGGCAGGAGAGCTGGGGAATGAGGGGAATATTTATTTCCCACACTGACCACATTTCTGTAGCTACTTTAAGCTGTGAGAGGGGAGCTCCAGCAGCCTGTGCCCATGGGATGGGTCCCTGGAGGCCTGGGCAAGACCAGAGGGAATGGCATGAATGGCAGAGGCACAGAAGGGTGTTGGTCCTGCCAACCAGGGACGCCCAGAAGGGCCAGTGTGGGTGCTGGGAAGTGGCTGGTCACACATGCTGTGCCAGTGGATCTGGCTCAGGAATCTGGCCCTGGCCCAAGCACCTCTCACCATGCAGCCATTCTCTCCAGGGCTGTGGCACAACCAGTCCCAGTATGAGGTTTGATGCCACTGCAGCTGGGAGTGAGCTCCTGTGCCTGAGAATTTGCAGGCTACTGCCACCTGCTCACCTCGGGGTCCTGGGGGTCCCAGCCCCAGCCTGACAGGGAGCTGGCTCAGTGGGGCACCAGGGATGTGTTTGTTCATGTCAAACAGCTCCCAGCTCTCTGGCAACAGGCAGGAGCAGGAACAGGCACTGAAAGAACCAGCAGCTCAGGGACAGGGGCAGAATAAATCTGCATAAATACAAATGAGGGGAATATTTATTTCCCACACTGACCACATTTCTGTAGCTACTTTAAGCTGTGAGAGGGGAGCTCCAGCAGCCTGGGCAGGGCTTGGGCTTGACTCAGGCCTGGCCCTGGGGCTGCAGCTCCCTGCAATTCCCCACCTTCCCAGCAGACTCACCTATTCAATATTCCTCACATGTGAGTTACTCCTGTTGCTGATGGGAGAGATAAATAACAAAACCCTTACAAATGCAAAAATCCTTTGGCAGTTTGGAAAGGAACCAAGTCACGTGCTGAATGCAGATGAAGAAAAATCCTTTTTATTGTAAGGAGTAACAGAAGGGTGCGAATCCACCTCAAATTGGCCTCACCCACAATGCAGCACATCCAAATCCTCTCGGAGATTACAAGGCAGGATAGCAGTTCTCTCTGATCAGTTCAAAGTGTCACTGTTTGGGAACAAAACGACTGAGTGTGCACCTGGATTAGGCTGGGGGCCTTTTTGCCTCTTGAAATCACTGGAAACAGCAAAATTCCCCTTTGAAATGGTAAGCTAATCAAGAAGCAGAAGGAGTGCAAAGAAAGAATTTACAGCTCATTGGGCTCGTCCCTTTTCTCTCTTCCCTTCTCAGGGGTTTGGGGCAGTTGGTGCAAACTCATGAAATTCCTGAGGGGTGGCTGTGAGAGGACCAAACCCTTGCCTTCAGCCAAGCTGTCTTCATCCAGCCCCTGGAATATCCCCTCTGTGCTGCATTACTACCTGGCCCAAACCCCAGCCCCAGAAAAGCTGGGGTGGGTATGTGGAAGAAATGGGGTCAGGGTGGTCCCTTCCTCCGTGAGTGCCATAATGAGTGGCCTGTGGCCATGACAACCCAAAGAGCACGAAGGCAAGTGCTGGTGCTCCTGCCTCTGTAGTCACAATGTCATCAACATGGTCAACCACTGACACAGCTAACCACCAACATGGGTAACCATTGGCACAGATAACCCGGGGCTGGACACAGACACCAAAGTCTGAGAAGTCTGAAATGTAGAGCAGGTGAAAAAGTCTCTTTTCTTGGTGGGGTTTCTCTGTTTGCATGTCTTTTTCTATATATCAAGTCATCTTCCTCCCTTCCCTCCTCCTCCTTGGGAATCACCTGTGGGGGCACCTGGAGGGATGAGGTTTTCGACAGTCCTGCACTCTCCCTGTCACCTCCTGCTACCAAGCAACAGGGTCAGGACTCATCTCACCCAGCCCAGGCCATGGTACAACAGGCAGCAAAACTCTGAGCCAGGTCCCCAGGCAGAAAATCCTGCTTACCCCACGTGCTTCCAGACGAGCAGCTATGGATTGCTCCCGGGATTGACATATGTGGCTGGGGGAGAGACACCCAAGTCAGTGCATTCCCATCTCCAGGCTCCCCAAGCCCCCCTGGCTGCTCCCACTGCTGGTCTGGCTTGATGGAGCCTGATGTGCCAGGGGCCCGAGAGCCCCTGCCTTTATGGGCAGAGATGATTTAGTGCCCTGAGGAATATGGCTCTGGAGAAGCTGGGATGGCTTCCAGCTCTTCCTTCCCTCCCCTGTATATTAACTTTCCATGCATATGAAGCTGAAAGCTCTTCCAATCACCTCTGCAAATATTAATTAATCCTCACAGCATCCTGAGGACCATTATTCACTCCTATTAAGCAAATATTATTAAATCCTTTTATAAGAGGTGAAGTGACTTTTCTAGGGCTGTGCAGGGCATAAGTAGGAGCGCACAGACTTTTTCTGTCTACTAGAGCCACTGCTGCACAATGGTAAACTGCTCACACCTGAGCTGGGGGGTGTTTCTGGGGGCCAGGTTCTCCAACCACCCTCAGCACCACAGTGTCCATGTGGGGCACAAGCTCTCTGTGGGACTCTGATAGGCACCAGCACCCTGGAGCTCTGGCTGCACCTCAGAACCATGAGGACCCCCTTCCCACTCTTGGTCACCACCCAGGATGTTGTCCCCCTCTCAGCTGCCCTGTTTTGGCTCACAGACACCAGTGGGGATCCCCACAGTGGCACTGGAGACAGACTCACTCTGAAGAAGCCAGTCGATGAAGGTGCTCGGGAATGGGGAATTCTGTAAAGAACAAGGACACGGTAGAGTGTGTGAATGTGGAGGGAGGGCAGCAATGCAGGCACATGGGATGGGACAAGGGATGGGACAAACAATGAGGCACGAGGTGGGGCATGGCTGTACCTGCAGATCCAGCTCCACAAAATGCCCGGACCTCACTGGCAGTTTGGAGAGGGCAGAGAAGATTTTCCCCAGGAGCCCAAAAGAGACGACACCTGTGGATGGGGAGAGGCTATCAGGGCTGGGCAGAGCCAGCTGTGAGTCCCAGAGCCTGGCAGTGCCCTCTGCCTGCATCGTCTGGCTGAGATAACATCATCCTGCTCAGCGAGGAGTAAACCCCTCATCCTTCCCGTGGGTCTCAAACTTCCCGGGGTTCAAAGGTTCCCACAAAAGCTGCTGCCCAGGAGCTCCCACGTGCAGGTCCCATCACCAGGGAAATGTTGGGAGCAAATGGGGGCAGCTCTGCTTGCAATTGAGTCTGTCTGAGATTTGTTGTGAACACATGTGTGGAGAGGAAACCCCACCAGTCCTGCAGGGCTGCACCTGGGGGTCCTGGCAGAGCCACCTCTTGGCAGCAGCTTGAGTTGGAAAAACACCCATGAGAGGAACAGGACAGTGGTGTCTGGCAGTGACTGAGAGCCAGGACTGTGCCACCCACAGGGATTTTGCTGGTGGAGCAGAGCTGCTCCTGCTCCATGCAGAGAGACTGCTGCTCCCACAGCTCCAGCTCTCCCGAGGACACCCACTGCCCAGGGAGGGAGCTGGACATGCAGGAAACCAAGTTCACTCAAACTTAATACAGAAAATAATATTTAATGACTTACGGTTGAGGAATTGTAGCTTAATGTTGATGATGCCGACCCAGAAGTTCACTAATGGGCAGAGCTGCAATGGCAACAAGTGGCACAGCCTTGGTGAGAACAGTGTGGTTGCAGCAGCTCATTCCCCAGCACAGCTTGAGTTTCACAGATTTAAAGCAGGATGGAACAATCAGTGCCTAGAGCATAGTTCCTCCATGGAAAAAGATCCAAATGACTTGCTCAATCCCCTTCTCAAAACAATACAGGTTCTACTGAACATGGTAAGAGATTCTCTATCAGGCCCCTTTGCTCTGAGCAGGTCTGTCACTTCTGCTCACCCCTCCCCAGAGAGCAGCTGAGTACAAATTACCTCATGATATCGCATGATGGAATTGAAATTACTCCTAACAAATAAATTCTGACTGCAAGGAAGATCGAGGAATTTTGTGGAATTCACTTTTGGGTTGCAAGTGTGTGTCTGTGCATGTACAAATATATATTGTGTATATATTGTGTATTTATATTGTTCTTTCCCATGGGAGGGATCGGAATAACTGATCTTTAAGGTCCTCTCCAACCCAAACCATTCTGTGATGGGGGGTATGTGTGTGTAAATCTGCCAGACAGTTCTGGCAGGAGCACTGACTGCAGCTGAAATGCAGATTCACAGCAAGAAAACTTTCAGGTACTCACCAGCGAAGGGACAAGGGGCTTAAGGCTGGAGTTCAGCAAGTTGCTCACCAGAGTGGTGAAGACACTGGGGAGGGAAAGGACAGACAAAAATTACAAGGGTAGTTGTCAAAACCGAGAACTTGACAGCAAGACAAAACAGCTCCTCTACGCAGCTGTGGAGGAGCCTTCCTTGTCTTCTCTCCTCTGATGTTCTATAGAAGATGCTGCAAGCCCACAGCTCCCCCAGGCTTTGGCAGGAACTGCAGATGTTCAGGACTCTGTTATCTGAATCGCCAGATCTGGTTGTTATGTTGTCAATCCGTGCCTGGGTTTAAGACTGAAGTTTTGCCCCCCTGCAAACTTGCAGGAGTTCCCCCACACACTCACCCCCCGCGCAGGTTGACTTTGAAGCCTCCAAGCAGGTTGTTGCAATCCTTAACCGCCAGCTTGAGGTCACCAGGTGTGTCCTGGGTCAGGGCAATGTGTGACGTGAGGTTTGTTTCTACTGAGGATCCACTCAGTAAGTTAAAAATCCTGGAAGAAAGGGAAGTAGCATGCAGGGTTATGGAGGAAACAGATGCAGCGCGAGAGAGCAGTGCCTGTGCTGGAGCTGCAAGCACAGGCTTGGCTGGGACAGTGCTTTAGTCTCAGGATTTCTGCCAGGCTCCTGGTCCTATAGCACATCATGGAATCATTGAGATTGGAAAACACCTCTAAGATCAAGTCCAACTGTCAACCTCTCACCACCACCATGTTCACCACTAAACCATGTCCTCAAGTGCCATATCCTCAAGTGTTTTTGAACACTTCCAGAGATGGCAATGGCACCTTTGGAGTGAGGAGAGCTGGAAAGGTCTGAAGGGAGAGGGAGCAGCACAGCCAGGAGCTTCCCTCACCAGCCCTTGCTCGGTATTTAGGGATGTTTCTCCAGCACTCGGGAGTGTCCCATCCTTCCCAGTGCCCTCAGGGCCCTGTGGCCTTGCTGTCCAGCCCTGCTCACCCTGGCAAGCGGAACACCAGCTTCGAGTACAGGTTCAGCACAATCTCAGTGCCACGAAGGACCTTCCATGACACTCGGGCGTTCTCGAGGTTCAGAACCTTCAGCCTGGGGGCCAACACCAAAGCAAACCCATCAGCAGAAGCAGACCCTACAGTCCCATCTATTCTTGCTCATCATTTGACCTGTTACCCACGTGGATATTCCCAAGTAAAAGTGAAGGTGGAGAAGGACCAAACCCTGCTCCAAAAAAAAGCCAATCTCAAAGCGGGGTCAGGTTTCTCAGGGCTGTGTCCTGCTAGGTCTCAACCATCTCCAAGGGTGGAGATTCTCCCATTTCCCAGACTGCCCATCACAGTGTCACAGCACTCCTATGGGGAAGACTTTTCCCATTTCTGGTTGGAATTTCCCCTGTCACAGATCCTCATGTGAGCCATGAGCCCAGGACTGGTGATTTGTATGACAGGGAGGGTCTGATCCCCTGGACACTACTGATCACCCTGCAGTGACCCCCCACCATGGGGCTTCTGACTCACCAGGCATAACGTGTCTTCTGAGAGGTTCCACCTCCCTGCAGGGCTCCTGGACCCAGAAGTCCTCCTGCTTCACCCAGAAGACCATCAAGACCAAGTAGACTTCCATTGCCTAGGAGACCTCCTTTTCCAAGCAGCCCTGTGCCAAGCAGACCTTTATCTCCAAGAAGGCTGTTATTGCCAAGAAGGCCATTGCCAAGGAGACCGTTGTTGAGGAGACCATTGCCAAGTCCTTCCCCACCAAGGATGCCTGTGCCGAGCCCTTCACCAAGGATGCCTGTGCCAAGGCCTTCCCCACCAAGGATGCCTGTGCCAAGCAGACCACTGCTGCCAGGTTGTCCTCCTGCAACAGTCAGAACTCTGTTACTGTCCTGGCCATCACTGCCCTGGAAACCCTCCTTTCCCAAGCACACCCATGCCAAGCAGACCTTCCTCACCTAGGAGGCCTGTGCCAAGGACCCCAGATCTGCTGGGTTCATTTCCTGCTTCAAGGGGACCTCCACTTTCTGCTCCACTTGGACTTCCTTTGCCCAGGAGGCCGGTGCCAAGCAGCCCACCTTCACCAAGAGCACCTGTGCCAAGCAATCCACCTTTTCCACCAGTGAGACCAGTACCAAGCAAACCTGCACCAAGGGAGTCCCAGTTACTAATTGAACTCCCACAGCTGGACAGATTTCATTGACAAGAGAGGTTGGTTTGGTCATGATAGGTTGTTCTGGTAGTGAAGTCTCACAAGGACCCCTGGGCATCCTTGGACAAAGTTTGGCTCCCCACAGAGATGAGCCTGCCAGGAGGCAGCTCCCTGATGAGCAGAGAGACATGCCATGAGCCCAGAATAGCACAGGACTGTGTCACAAACCTCCTCTGTAAACACAGAAAATCTCTGAACTCACCACCTATGGCTTGCTTTGGGTTCAGCAGATTGAGGAGGCTGTGGGAGCAGGGCAGGAGGCCCCCAAAAACGATGACAAACAAGAAGAATCCCATCTCCTGACCCAGCACCTGTGGAAAGACCCACATCAGCCCAAGCATCAGTTCCAGCACATGTGTATCGGCAGCCTGGGTACTGGTACAGCTCCTTCACATGTCCTGGGGTGATGGGGGAGGTTCCCCCTGGACACACCATCCCCTCCATCCCCAGGGGATCAACCCAGACCTATAGCATACTTTTCCCACCCAGAAAATTTGAACCACTTCTGGTTATCAGGATTAGCTGGCACCTGGTGTCACGCTGCTCCAGAGTCATCAGTGTCTCCATGCCCGCTGGGCTCCTGCACTGCAGAGCTGGGTACCTGATACTGCAGGGAAGTGAAAAGGCCATTTTAAGAGAGGAAGAGGGATGGAGATGAAGCAGGAGGACCTTGTACTGAGAGAGACAGATGGTTTCCAACTGCTCCGAAATGGCCCTGAAAGCAGAGCTCTCCCAGGGGCACTGCTGGATAAAAAATGATGAGTGTCTCAGTCGTGTCCTTCTGCCCACTGTGAAGAGCACCCTGCATTATTAAAGCTCCAAGCACAGCCAGAATCAGACTCACTTTCCTGTGGGCAGATTGTTTGTTTTTCTCATCTTGCTTCACTCAGGCTGTGAAAAGAGCCCGTTTTCCCCATGTTTGATCTGCCCTGAGCCAAAAGAACGCACCTTCAAGGACCTCCTGTTCCTGCCCAAACTCAGCTTCTTGGGATGGCAGTGCAGGCTGGGGAGTATTTGTTTATGCACAGAAAGGTGTTTGCAAAGAAATGAGAAGAGGCTCCTACTGCAGCACTGCCGTGGATCCAGTCCCAGACAGACACCCCAGCTCGTCCCTCCTGAGAAAAACGATGTACAAGGTGCAGATTGCAGAGGTTCAGCACTGAGAAATAACATTATTTAGGTCAGAGTGAACAACTTCTTTATCTCTTCCAGATACTTTAAAAAAATCCCTCTATGACAGTTCTCAGCACAATTAAATTAGACTTTAATTCACTCGACTGTCTTTTACATTTTCCCTTTGATCAGCACGTAATGATGCACAGCTCCTGTAGCCACGATTATTGAACAGGGGAGAGAAGGAGAGAGGCTCGAGCAGCTTCTATTGAAAATCATGTCAAATAAAATCAGTGGGATTTGTTGGAGGGGCTCTGCAAGACGTGTGCAGCATTGCAAAAGAGTGCCAAAATGGATGTCAGGGCTCTTAGAAGAGGTCTTAGAGAGAATACGTGACCAAACAGGCAGCTATCTCTGTGGTTATTAACAATATCTATCAGGGTGCTGCTCCTTGGTCACACACATTTCAGCGAGCTGAGCATCTTGTACATGCAAAAGGCACGTCTGGCTTTGCAGATAAACACTGATTTTACACCAGCTGAGATGAGGTCTGGAAAGCTGAAAATTGCTCAGAATTCTGGTCACCAAGATCATGAAAAAATTCCCAGTCCTTTCTGCCAGCTTAGTCATTATCACAAACTTAACAACAGGAATAAAGGTAGAGTTTAACAAGGAAGAGCTCTGCTAGCTTTAAAAATTAATTTTCATAAATGATTAAATGCTGCTACAGAAATCAAAGGAAAACATCATTAAAATTCCTGCAAGCCGAGTTACACTGTGCTGTAGGTTGTCTGATGGAGCTGGCACGGTGGCTACGGTCCTTCAGTGCCACTTACCTGGACCTTTTGATGTCACAGTGGAGCTGCCCACAGTCACAGCTGCTGGCAGTGGCTTTTATATACCCAGGCTGAGGAATGAGGAAAGCCAGGGGAAGGATGGAGCAAGGACAGTTCCTCTTTGCTGGCTGTGAAGTGTGACCCCTGCACCAGCCTGGCCCCAAACGCTGTACATGCAGTGCTGGGCCATGGCACCCAACCATCCCAGCAGCTCCCCCCTCACCGTGGGCTGGGTGCAGTGCCCATGGGCTCTCCAATAAAGCTGCCACCCTGCTCCCCAAGCTCATTCCCTCCTGCACCCTGTGCATGCCTGGGCAGCTGTACCGGGACTGAGGGTGCAGCCAGGCAGCCCCCTGCCACCCCCAGGTGGTGGGCAGGGGTTCATGTCCCTGGGCAGGGGTTCATGTCCGTGGGCAGGGGATGCTCTGGGTCAGGCCCCATCCAGCCCAGTGCTATGTGGCTCCTCAATGTGACCATGGCTCTGGCAGGGACATGGGCTGTGGCTTAAGTGGCTGGTGCTGCTCATGGATACACAGGTTCTCTCTTAATTTGCTCCCTCAAAGTGGCCCAGAGCAGAGCAGGATTGTGCTGGCACTTGCCAGCCCCCAACAGCAAATCCTCCCCCACACCCAACCCCACTGCAATTCCCCAGCAAGGGCAGTCATGAGGACCAGGAGTGTCAGGGGTTTGGGGACAGTGTCTGGCTTTCCCAGTGGATAATCCATCAGGCCTCCAGCCACTTGCCCAATGACAGTCTGGACTCACAGTGAAAGGAAACACACGTTAAAATGTTTGCAATATTTGCCTTTATGGTTAACTTGATATTCCCTCAGTGTGAAATGACTGCATGCATGGCCTCACCAAGTCAGGCCCCATGACACTTCCTTCTCCAGAAGTTCATGAAACCCAAACCCTGCTGCGCTCTCCCATGACAATGGTGAGAGCAGGGCACGGAGCCGGGACCTCTGCCAGCTTTCAGAGCCCCTTGCTCGGGTGTATGTGCCCCAAGGTGACCTTCTTAAACCCAAGGGAAATATCCCAACCTTGTGCATAGATGGGAAAGGATGCAGGACTCACGTTCACATCCACCTCAAGGAACTGGCCAGTTACCAGGGGAAGGCTGGACACGGTGTACTGGAGATTCCATTAGCCCATAACACTGGGAACCGCCAGCACTTGAGCAGACCTCACATTGGGAAGAAGGGAGACATGGCACCTGTCCCCCACTAATCCCAAGACACCAGGTGCGTGGGTGCAGCAGCACTGGGACAGTGGCTGTGCTCCCACTCTGAGCACCAGAAATGCCATGGGGAGCTGCACTGTAGCTTTTCAGACTCGTCACTCCTTCCAGAACAGGTTTTTTTCCCAACTTACCAGATTCGGAAGAAGTCTGTTCAGGACACTTGCCAATAAATTATCCACAATTGGGAGCAGGCTGTGGAAAAATAAAGGAGCACCATGAAAACAACCTGCTGCAAAGTAAATGGGTCTTGTTAAACAATTCCCTGTGAATAGCACCAAGCACAGACCTCCTGGAGCAAGGCAATTGCAGCAGCAAAGTGAATCGTTTCTGCTTGGATTTTGTATGAGATAACTGTAATTTGCATCCCAAAATAGCCAGTGGGAAATTTATTGCTGCCTTTTATCTGCTAGTGTATAGTCTCCTTAAATGAGCAGAAACACCCTCAGCCTGCGTGGCTCCTGCAATGTACACACTACGTGCTCACATCGCAGAAGACCCCATGCCATGTCAGTTAAGATGCCACGTGAATGTGGCACGTGGAACAGAACTGTCCCATGGGACTTCTGGGACAATGCATCCATGGGCTTTGGCTGTGTGAGGGGCACACAGAGACCACCACCAGCAGGCCTCTGTTCAGCCCCGTGACAAGGCTGACAAGTGGCCATCACCTGCAGGGATGGTGGGATGGAGATGTATAACAGGGAAATGCCCTCATGTGTTTGCCATTTGCAGGGGGTGGGCTGGGATGGGCAGAGCTCGATGGAGTCTGATTTTAATGCCACCAAGGGGCACATCACATCTTTCTGTCACCAATTTGGGGTAGCCCGTGCCCTCCATGGTCAGCCTGACCATTGCTGTGATGTTCACCTCCATGGCAATGTCGAGCAAACCCAGGTGGCTGCACAGGGGGAAGGGAGTGACCTTCAGAGCAATAACCTCCTCCCAAGAGACCAGAGCAATGTCCCTCCCAGGAGACACCCCTCATGGAGGTTCTTCCCCTGGTCCCAGCACAGGGCTGGCACTGCCACCAGCAGCATCAATCCCAGCCTGACCCCCCCCTTACCACTGAGGGCACCCAGGTGTAGAGGTTGAGGTGGGTGCCAATGCCAGGCAGGATCTGCAGGGACACGCTGGGCAGCATCAGCTCCATGACCTCAGCCTGCAGGGACAGCGAGGGGACACTGAGAGTGACAGCTCTGAGCCTGGCACAAACCAGCTGTGCCCCACTGCTCACACACAGCCACGCTAAGGAGGTGGGTGAGTCAGAGACCTGTTACACCTGAAATAGAAAAGACACCAAGTTTGCCCAGTTATTTCCCTGTTTTAGTTATTCTCCAGTTTTATCAGAAACTTGGTTCTTTCGCTTTATCATTTTGTCTGCTTCTGCTGGGCTTCAAAGCAGAGTTAACCGTGTGGGCTGCAGTGGCTCGGCACAGCCCCCAGAGCGCAGCTCGGGCACCCTCTATGGGCAAACGCCTCCTCTGCCGCCTCCGCTGCCCTGCCCTGGACAGCTCAGGAGGCTCTGCAAACCTGCAGCACTTCCAAGCAGCTTTTATCTGGTTTATCTGAAAGCATCGGCTCCAAACCAGACCTGAGCATCTCCTGAAGCACCACCAAAACAGCACTGAGATTGTTCCCGTGCAAGGCGCCCAGACGGTGCTGTCCTGACCCGGTGAGCCCCTGGACGGTGTTGAACAAGACACCTCCCCCGAGGATGCCGAGCAGGTGCCGCCTCCCCGCAGCCCTCTGGTGCCCTGGAGACCAAGGAGACCTTCATCGCTGAGCAGACCTCCCAGCCCCAGTGCTCCTCCAGCAACCCCTGTGGTGATGCCATCCCTGGGGACATCGCCACCAGCTGCTGGTCAGTCTCTGGGAGGGTTTCTGGGACCCCCCAACAGCACCTCCACCACCCCCTGCACCCAGCAAGCCCCCACAGCATCGCCCCCTCCACCCATCAGACCACCAGCCAGGCCTCTCCCAAACCTCTGCCACCACCACCCAGCAAACCACCAGTAACACCACCAAGCAGATCACCATCACCACCACCACCACCACCACCAAGGACACCACCTGTGAGGCCACTCAACAGGTCCCCAGCTCCATTGATACTGTGATATTGTTTGTGGATAGCCTTCTCCGAGGACACACTGGAGGACTTGTTCTTGCCCAAGGGAGTCTGTAAGAGGTGGACACACTATTTGCCATCAGATCCCGCACAGAGCTTTCTCCTTTTAAGATCCTGGCCAGCTGAAATTTCAATTACATTAAAAAACTACTCCAGGCTCAGTTTGGAGTGGGAGGTTTGCTCACAAACATTGTGCTCTTCCCTTCCATACACAATTCCCTTCCCTTCCCCTGGATGATGTGGGGTGCTGGTACAAGGGAGCCAATCCCCAGGAACCCCTGTTTGTTCCTGTCTTCCAGAGTCCCACTGGTGACTCACCATCACTCAAAACTCCTTTGCTGAGCCTGAGGACACCATCTCTGGGGTGGCTCCACGCCATGGTCAGCAGGGTACTCAGGAGGGCAATGCCCAGGGCCAGTGGCATCGTGTCTGTTACTGGACTGGGAGAACTGTGCGTGCTGGCAGGACCTGGAAAGGACAATGAGAAGAGGGGACATAGGCTGGGATGAGTTCAAGGGGCATCAGGTATTTTCAGCTGGGTGACAATTTTGCAGCAAGTAGAAAACATGAGCTTTGGGAGGACAGAAACCATTTATGAGTTAGAGCTACAACGGGCCAGTGGATCTGGGGACACACAGGAGGCTGAGGGGACATCTGCACACCCATCTGCAGGGGGGTTTCCAGCCAGCTCCTGCCCACCCCCCAGGCCCTGTTTGCTTATTCCTATAATGCCATCCCTGGACACTGTGGCACAATTTACACAGCATGAAACGGGTCCTCAAAACCCACAGCCCAACCTGAGCCCCCCTTGCCCAGGGGATGGGTGTGCAAAATTAGGGCTGCAATTATAACAGTGACTCACATTGGCAATAAATCCTTTTTTATTAAAATGGCACATTTTAACCTTATAATGATAAAAATAACCAGAACCTCAAAAGGATATTGCTACACAAAACCATCCAAAAAATTTGTGTCAAATGAATGGGTTTTATCAGAGAAGGGTTTTCATTTTGCTATAGCAACCTTCTTTTCTGATTTTTCAGGCTAGTCACTAAATATAAAATACAATTACTCACCTGCAATCCTATTGTTATTGATTTTATTCACATGGGGTCTTTTTTTCTGGATCACCAGAGTATATCATAAGTTTTGGGGGGAAAACGGAGCTCTCTCCCCAAAGCTCACAGCACCCCATACCACCATTTTGATTGTTTTCCTTTACCTGACCTTATCCTGAATTTCAAGTCTGGCTTTCTCTTCAGTGCTCAGCTCCTGGCCAAGGTGACACCTTATGCTCATCTTTGGGCACCTCCCCTTGACCCACATAGACACAGCAGGTCCTTATATAGTGGTGCTGCTGCAGGAAAAGTGGAAAGATGCCTAAATTGTCAAAGCTGGGGTAGTGGATTGAGGGCATAAATCAGCATTTGTGGGTTTCATATATTTCAATATAAATAGAGATTTGTAAACCAGGGAAAAGCCTTGAGCAGGAGGTTATTGGACCCCCAGTATCAGGCACTGCTGTTACCCAAGACTGCAGGGCTAAAGGGAAGGAGAAGAAACCCAAGACTCTGTAGCTGTAGCAGATGAGGCTGTGCTGATGTGAGAGAGCAGTGCTGGGAAATCAGCTTGTTCCAGAGAAATCCCTGCTGACACTTGCACACCAGCTGGCACACACAAGTTACCCTATCGGGGGAATTTTTTTTTAAGTTTCCACCAAGTGCATGGGGAGGCTTTGGGAAAGTGCCAGGAGATTTTTGCCTCCTTTAGTGCTTGAGGAACTCGAGGAGTGGTTCCTGAGAATCAACCCACCCACCCTGTAGCTGCCAGCTCCTTCCCAGCAGACAGCATTTCCACAGCCTCCGAAAAGTCCCTGTGCTGGGACACCTCCCCAGCCACTCCAGGCTATAAGGGCCCTTTTGTCCTGCTGCCCTCAACACTTAATACCTTTGTGAGATCAAATGTGCTTTTTTGGGCAACCTAGTGCATCTTACACAACAAGGGAATAATGTGCCTCTAAACAAAGGAGGTGTGAGCTCAGGTTATCTGCTCCTGGCTCTGGACAGAGCCTTGCACAACAAGCACCACCAAGCTCCACGTGGGATCTGCTGCCAGTCAGCCCCTGGCCAAGAGCTGCTCCCTGGAGCGGCTGCAACAAGGGCTCCAAAGGAGTGGGAGATGTCAGCAAGAGCTTTGCTAGACCTGTGCCAGTGCTGCATTGCAATGCCCTCTCTCCCCTGCATCAGCTGGGCACAAGAGATGGGCTGCAGCAGGGCACACACATGCACCAAACCCAATCAGTGGGAGTGGCTGTTTCACACTTGGATTTCACAGGAGCTTCAGAAATGCTCTCTGGAGGTAGTTTGTTGGCTGTAGGTACAATCTCCCCTCCCTGCTGTGCTCCCCTCCACGGGCCACGTGGCAGAGGGACACAGTGCAAATGGACGCTGGCAGGCAGAACTCGTATAAATAAGTATCCAGAGAGGGAAGTACTGAGGCAGTGAGAGATTTTATTGAAAGAGCAATACAAGAGTAACCTTTCTGCCTAATAAAGAGCTTTGCTTCCTGACTATGCATGTTAAAAGTGGTCACAGAAACCCTCTAACATCCCAGCAGCCAAGCAGCTTTACCACCCTGATGCTGGCCAGAGGCTGATGCCTGTCCTGCTTGGGCCACAGCCACAGCACAGGGCAGTGTTTGAGGGAAAGGAAGAGGGAGAGAGTGGAGCAGAACAGGGCTCGGGGTACATGGTGTGCTGCCTCAGAACGGGAACAGCCTCGAGGCTCCTCCTGAGCAGAATCCTCCTAGAGCAGTCTGGCCAGGAAACTCGTCTGCCTGCAAGAAGCAGCACAAAAACTACTCAGTGTTTTTCATTTGGACTTTCACTGCCTTTTCCTATATCCCAGAGGAGGTTTTCCTGCGGGTGCACACCAGCAGAGGGACCTCCTGGAATCTGGGAGCAGCCCATGGGAAATGTGGCTGGCCAGGGTAGTGTGGGGCTGTGGGGTCTGCAGGTCCCAACCCCAGGTGGGCACATGGCAACTCCCCAGGACACAGCACGGTGCAAAATGGAATCCTTACATCAGTGATGTCGACTTCAGCGTTCCTGAGGTTGGTGTTGAGGACATTGGGCAGAGGGACTGACACCTGGAAAGCATCTGCAAATACAGGTGAAAGCATCTTGTCACAGGGAAGAAACCCTGAACACAGAGAGCAAGGGGAGGGGCAGAGCCCCAAATCTGTCTGAGTCTGAGGTAAGAGGGGACCTGACCCCACCATACCATTAACACGAGGGACAAATGCAGCTGTGAGGACCTGCTTGAGCCATTCTGTGAGAGAGGAGACCTGCAGGGAGGAGAGTGTGTCAGTAGCAGAAGAGAGCAATGGTCACTGAGCTGAAACCAGCCATGTTAAGGTTATCAATTGAGTTCTGCTCAGTTTGCTATTTAAGAGATGCTGGGAAGGTTCCTTCAGTGAAGCCCTTCCAGGACTGAGGTGGGATCTGCAGGGACATGCTTTTTGGGTTATTTCTTCTTGATTAGTTCTCCCCCCTTCCCAGCACCCCCATTGTGCTGCCACCAAGTGAAGACAGACACAAAGGGCTTGGGGGATTGGCAGGGCAGAGAGCAGTTGGCCTCTACCAGGGGAAGAAGAAAGGTGAAAACTGAAGAAGAATTGGCTTTGGGGTTTTCCTCCCCTACACAGACCCTCTGGCCATTGCATCACTCACTGCAGCATCTCAATCCAATGCAAGCACTTACTGTGGAAGGGTCAAGTTTCTGGGGGAACCGTGTCAGGTTGATGCTACAAAAGATAAAAACAAGGCAGATTTGGGGTGCATCAGGTACAGCCTCCTCCAGACCCTTTCTTGGTCTGAAATTTGTCTCACCCTCATAAAGATACAGGATTTTTAAAATAGGGTAACTTTTTACAACTATCTCATCACTTCAGCCCTGCACTTGGTCTGAGGTTGGGGCTGGGAGGAGCAGGAAGGCTCCAGCAGCCCTTGATGTCTCTACCATGTCTACATGACAGTCTCCCACCATTGCCACCAGCCCCATCTGCCGGTACTCAGGCAGAGCCCTCCCACCTACAGAGCTTGGCTCTACCTGTCAAGAGCCAGGGAGGTTTGCAGTTTGCCGTCGGAGACCGATGGGGTGATGCTCAGAACGATGTCCTGAAAATGGAACAATGAGAGAAATGAGGTTATTCCCCTGCACAGCTCCCAGGACTGAAAAGTGTGTTCGTAAATAACCCATTCTGAGGGAAAACACTTGTCGGTGCCTGGAAGCCCCATTTTTGTGACAGATGGCACCATGTATCTCTCTCCCCAGGGTTCACCTTCCTGTCTTTATACTGAAACATTTTACTTACACTTTGTGCTTGGTTACGAGCCTGTTTAAAGGACTGAGCACCCCCGCCATGATGATGCAGTAAATTCAAAAGTACAAATACTGCAGGGCCAAGGGCAAGACAAGCCAAGGGGAAGCCAGTGGGCAGCCAGCCTCAGTCACTGCCCTGTTCTGGGGATCTCATCCCCCTGGGCTCACTCACTGCATTGAGGGAGAAGAGGAGCCCCTCGGAGGTCTGCAGGGCAGGAACGAGGACATCGATGGAGGCTTTGAGGGTGACAGTGGCTCTTCCATCCCTCACGGCCACCACTGGTTCATCTCTCACTCGGACACGCAGCTCCAGCGGCAGAGAGGCAGGGAGGGCCTTGGCAAGCTGCAAGGGCAGAGGAGATCAGGGCAAGGGGGTGTTTGCATGGCTGGGCTGGGTGGAGGGATCGGAATCAATGCACAGGGAGGAGCTGACTGACCCCAGGGATGAATGGGAAAAGGGCAGACACAGTCAGCGAGGTGCTCTCGGAAACCTGTGGGAACAGTACCAGTAACATCACTGGGGTTTGTGTCAAGCCCACTCTGGGCTCAGCTGTACCCCACAAACCCAAGGAGGCAGCAGCAAGCACCCTTGGGTTACCCAAGAGCAACCAGGACACAGACCTGGCCTTGGAGAGGAGATTGGCTACCCATCTGTGAGTTGGTGATGCTGAGGTTGAGGGCTCCCTGCCCCTGGGCCTGCTCCAGCAGAGCCTCGAGGGTGTCCTGGGAGAGGCTGAGCCGTGGTGGGCGGCCAGTGGCCAGCAGCAGGGTGGCAGCAAGTGGCAGTCCCTGGGTGGAGGGTGTCCTGCCACCCTCAGCATTCCCAGAGAGAAGCTGCAGAGGACAGAGCAGGGACAGAGGTTGGTGGTGCTCGAAGGGTTGCACTGGGCACCCTGCCCACCCATGGACCTTGCAGAAAGGCTCACACAAGGTTTGTTGGCACTTTGATTAATATAGGGCTGCTCTGGCACAACGTCTGCATCTGCTACACCTTCCCTGTTAAAACATTGTCACATGTCCCAGTTGGAAAGACACATTGCTGATATTTTGGGCCTGATTATGATCCCTATCAATTTCCAAACTTTGACAAACCACTTATAAATAGAACATGCCTGTGAGTAGTGACTGCTGCTCCTAAATTAAGCTTTTCTGATTAACAACTATGAGAGTGCTACAATTATGCTTAACTATCAGCTAAGTAGCATCAAGCCATTCTGGCTCGTGCCACCATCAAGGATTGGCAGGTAAAAACATTGGGTAGAGACACAGCAGTGGCATTAACAGGGATGTGGCTGGAGCAGACTCATCAGAATTTTCACTGAACATGTGCCTGAAGGCAGCTGAAATCTGAGGACCCTTTGACAAAGAGCCACCATGTTCCAATGAATCACCCAAATTCACCAAGTCAGGGGTTTTGGGACCAGGGAACATGGTGGGACTTACATTCAGATCCAGCTGGATGGAGTCACTACTGAGGATGGAGAAGGGGGGCAGATCCCCCAAAGCCCCGAGTGGGAGCAGCTCTGTGAACACAAAGAAGAAAGCTCTTCAGCTGCAATGGCAGGGGATGCTTCCAAATCCCAGGGTCCCAAGAGTTACTGGAACCTACAGCAGCTCCTGCTTACAGATTTTCCACCTGGAAAAGCTGCTAGAAAACACCATATTGTAGCAAAAATGTTTTTTCTAAAAGCAACAGTTCCTGCAGTGGGTTTCTGCAGGAAGAGCTGGGTGCTGCTACTGTGGCAGGGAATCTGAATTTTGGGCTTGAGCTGGGAGTTGTGGTTTTAGAAAACTGCTAAGCTATGTGTGTTTTAAAATAGCTTTAAAAACAAGCCATGCCAAGTGCAGGGGTCACCGGGAGCAGAGGGGGAGGAGGTCCCAGCACTTACGGTTCCTGGAGCCGAGCAGAGAGTTCAGCACTTTGAGTTTGGCATTGAGGATGTTGCAGCCCTGGGGAGGCAGAGGGAGGTGAGAGGGCCCTGGGATGTGCCACAGCAGTGGGTGGCATAGCACCAACACAGGCAGTGACAGCAGGCTCTGCTGGGCTGCACAGTGGGCAGAGCCACTGCAGGCAGTTCTGGATGGTGACATCCCATCACACAGAACCAGCATCAGGAGGGAGAGAAACCCCTCTCAGCAGCATGGGGGGTCTCACCTGGGTGAGGGGCTGCTAAACCAGCAGCTGTCTCAGAAACCTGTTTGCCAGTGGAGCCTGGCATGGGTGATGGTGCTGGTGTCTTTCAGCAGGGAGGACAGGCTGACCGCCCCAGCTGAGCTCACAGCTGTGCAAACAGCCACATCCATGGGGCAGCCTGGCCCACTGCCTGCCCTGCCTGCCCTGCCTGCCCACCCAGCACTGTGCTGGTGGCTCGTGTGAAGGTGGCTGTGCAGACTCACCAAATCACTCAGGGTATCCCTGAGGAGGCGTTTCAAAGGCTCATCCAGAACTGGCACTCTGGGGCTGGTAACAGAAAAATGGGAAATAACAAGTGTCATAGATTAATACTGGGAGGTAAAAGGATTTCACACAAGAGAAATATGAGGCCTCATTTGTACTGTCCATATTCAGTGCTAAAATATTACCAAACCCAAGCCTTTCAAATTCCCTCCAGTGCTGGGTTCCCAGCTCTCAGAAATTGTCCCTTTTTAGCCCAAATTTTTTTTAAAAACTTGGCAGTTCCCCTCCAAGCCTGGGAGCTGAGTAGTTCACCCTCCAAGGCAACAGGCAGAAAAGCACTGCCATTGGTGGCCAACAGCACCACTGTGTCCCCCCAGCCACAGCAGCCATGGGCCAGTGTGGGCACCCCACTCACACAGATGTTACCTCACACCTGATTCCTACCTCACATGGGTGTTTATCTCAACAGTCTTGCAGTTCATAGTTCTCTGGTGAGCTGTCCACGTGTCCTGGACCAGAATGGTCACATCTACATCCACCTGCTCACAGAGGGGCTGGCCCGGCACGCTGCCCAGGGGAAGCACAACATGCAGCTCAGGAGGTTTGCTGACCCTCTGCTTACCAAAGAGATGGTGACCCCATGCCCCAAGCCATGCCCCACATGGACATGCCATACCTGGTGCTCTCTACCAGCAGCTGGGTGTTGAAGTCCACCTGGTGCCCAAAGCCTGGCAGGGAGCGCAGACTGATTTTGGGGAGGGTGTTGTTCACGATTCTCAGTCTGAATAGTTAAAACAAGGAAAAGACAGTGAATAGAACATTCGTACAGTGGGTGCCCCGTCCCCTCGGCCCTCGGCACTGTGGCCAATTGCAGGGCTGTGCTGTGGGGTCCTCTCCACCCCGGGACATCAGGGATCCTCACAAGCAGCCAGGAGCATTTTGTGGCCCCCTGGCATGGCAGGCACAGGCAGAAACTCCCAACAGGTGAGCTCCCACTTAGGAATCTGCCCCAGGAAGGGAGAGAGGGGGCCCTGTGTGCAAGACAGCAGGCTCCAGACCAGAGCCTTCTTTCCCCAGCATGGCCCAGACACAGTGGGCTACTCAGGGACACCCATCTCCCACTCTCACTCACCCCATGAGTTCTTCACCGTTTCTCCCAAGAAGGCTGCCAACGAGACCATTTTTGCCAAGGAGACCATTTTTGCCAATGAGAAGATCGAGGACAGCATCAAGGAGACTATCAACAAGACCGTCTTTGCCAAGGAGACCATCAACAATACCATCTTGGCCAAGGAGACCATCAATGACACCTTCTTTGCCAAGGAGACCACCAAGGAGACCATCTCCATCAAGGAGACCACCAAGGAGACCATCTCCGTCAAGGAGACCACCAAGGAGACCATCCCCACCAAGGAGACCACCTCCACCAAGGAGACCACCTAGGAGACCATCTCCATCAAGGAGACCACCAACAGCACCATCTCCTCCAAGGAGACCATCAAGGAGACCTCCAACAGCTCCATCTTTCTCAAGGAGACTGCCAACAGCTCCATCTTTGCTAAGGAGACTGCCTACAGCACCATCTTTGGCAAGGAGACCTCGAACCACTCCCCCTTTGCCAAGGAGACCGCCGAGCAGATTGCCACCAAGGAGGCCCCCTTGAGGCTTCTGGGGAACACCTCTGGCTGGTGAACCTTTAAAACCTGAAAAATAAGGATGGGATGTCACTGTGAGCTGTGTGAGCTCAGCACACAAGTTGTGCCAGTCTGGCTGTTTCCTCCCCTCCACTATCCCTTTTCACAGAAATGAGGTGGTGGCACCAGCCACTATAAAGTATCTGAAGTGCCACCTCCAACCTGCTTTGTAAATGCAAATTGCCATCATTGCCCCTACTGTTGAGTGTATCTGGACCAGCTTCTGATCTTCCAAGCATGATCAAGAGACAAAAAGAGCAGAACTGGTCTCAGAAGAAGGATAGATCCTGTCTCTTACATACACTTACCATCTGTATCTCCTCTGGGAACCAAGGACAGGATTCCAAGTCCCTGTGAAGGGGCCAACAGACTGCTGAGGAGGACAACAGTCCAGAATGCTGACATCTTCAGTCCTGTTAACTGTGGGAAGTGATTACCGTCAGTGCAGTGCTGGGAGAGTGAACACCGTCCCATGGAGGGAGGGAAGAGGAGGAAAAAGGAAGGAAAAAGGAGGAATGCCTGTCAGAGAAGACAAAATCAGAGAGGAGGCTGCTGGCACCTCTCCCACCTCCTCATCACACTGATGGGCACAGTAACACTCCTGGTGGCAGTTTCCTGCATGAGGAACCAGAACATCAACACCAGTTACTCCAAAGACCAAGAGAAAAGCAAGTTGGGCTGTTCCTGCTGTGACCCCCCAGCGCTGGTGAACAATGGTGGGACTGAACTGTGCAATCCACGGTGCATCCCTTCTGAGTGGGAATTCCTCCAAGGAACAAGGTCCTGCATCCCACACAATGGCAAAATGGGGCTTTCCTCACAACATGATTGTCTCTAGTTGTGCAAAGAAAAGCATCATCTGTCAGAACAAATGCACCAACATGTCTAGCGAGGAGAGCACCCCCGGTGTGAATGTCATGATTCCTGCACAAACATAAAACATCTGAGGCTTCCCTCTGCACAAAAGCACCTTTTGCTGGAATTGTAAGAAGCAGAAAATAATTTTTAAAGTTTCAGTGTCATTGAAATATTTCTATGTGACCTAAAAGTTGAAGTAGCTTCTTTTTTTTTTCTTTTTTAAGGAACCAAAATGAACTTCATTGCCCCAAATCTATTTAAATGTAAATAGCTCATCAAAAAGGGATCAAAACAAGTGTGAGAGGTCTAATTCCCCTTAACTAGAAATCTATCTCAGGTAATAGAGTTACACCAAAGATAATTTAAGTGATAATTGTTTATGAAAACCCTGAAATACCCTTTCTTCTGCAAGGACTGCAAATCCAATGAACACTCACATCTGTTCTTGAGAAATTCGCAGTGAAACCTCTGCACATTTTACTTGTTGGAGCACAATTCATGCAGGCAGCAGGCAAGAATAACAGTTTTACTAAAAAGCCAACACTCCAAAGGAACATGGAGAGTTTGCAGAAGCAGGAGCAAGGAGCACAGTTTTTGAGGAGTAAGTTGGCTCTTACCTGAATGAGCTTTGGAGGACAAGGCCCTCTCTCCAGCCAATGTCCCTGTCTTCTGAAGATGATCTGCATCAAGGATCTTCATATATAGAGCTTCACAGCAGGAAAAAGGCAAGTGATGTCATTTAGGACATCCACAATAATTGGGGAGGAGAAAAACAAACAATGTTTGGTTTCTGGTGACTTCCACTGCAAATATTTCCTTGGAGATACCAGGAGTTAGGTAAGTCATTGGGCAATAACCTGGAGGGACACTCAGCCAGCTCTGGGTGCCTGGTTTGGTTCATCATCCTTTCAGCCAGTTGAGGTGTGGACATGACTGAGATGACATGCCCTGATAAAATACCATCATTTTTTTACTTGTTTTTCAAATACAGTTGGGATTTTGACTCAAAATTGTGTCCAAACACTGGCCACCCCTGGCTGTTCAACACTTCTGCAGCTGTTGGCACTGTGAGCAGTAAGCCCATGAGCTGGAATGTGCCACATATTATGGGTGATAAACGAAGGACAAGGCAGCACCTTCCTCAATGTGAAGACAGGTAGAAATACTAACACAGACAGGTATTTGCTATCCAGACCAGCAGAACATGCCCAGCCTACAGCCTGTAACTGAAGCCAACATTTATTGAAGCCAACAGCTCCTGTCCAGGGACTGGAGTGGCTCATGATCCGTTTGATAACTGAGGAAAGGGGTTATTGAATTGGGAAGTAGTCGTCACACCAAGATAAGGTGCATTGATCAGGTGTCATGGCCTGGCAGATCCCCTGAGCTGACAGACTCTTCAAAGAGAAACCATCTGACTGGAAAATGCTGCCCTGGTCTAACTGGCACGGCATTGCTTCCAAATCCATCACCTCTGCTTGGAGCACTCCAGAGGAGTGGAGGTGGGATGCACTTCCATGGGGAGATACTGCTGAGAGACTGATGCCATTGCCCACAAAACCAGGGAAGACCCAGGCCAGAGCTGGTTGGTTTGGGTCTTTTTGAAGTCCTGGAAGGATTGTTGATCCCATTGAGGGCACACCTAGAGAGGCACCTCCCTGTCACACCCCTACATGCACCAGATGTGCTGCAGCTGCCCAGGGTCTTCTGCCTCCTCCCCACAGCTCTGTCCAGGCCCCTGCCCTGATTGCTGCCCAGGGTACACAGAGTCACTGCAGCAGAGCAGCAGCTCTCTGGGGCAGGGAAAAGAAACCTTCCTCTGTGGGCCTCAGACCAAATGTGGGTGTGTGGAGCACATCCTGACCTGCACAGCAAAAGCCAAGTGTGCTGGAGGGAGAACGCACTGGCCGAGGGGACAGGGGTGAACTGTTCACTCCCAGTGTCCTCACTGATGACAGGGGTGGACAGGGTGGCTGCTCCCCAGCTCCAATGAAAAGCAGTCCAGAAAAATGCATGCTTGGCGTTAATACTTTCTGCAAACTCGGAAATAAATATTTCCAGCAGATTAGCCAGCATTTGTCACACATTATTTTCAGCTTTAAAAAATGCCTCAAATAAAATAACCTTGGCTACTTAAAGGCCAAGGAAGGGGGGGCAAAGGTGTGAAGACGTTGAAGGAGTTGTCACTCTCCTTGCAACCTGATCAGCCAGGACCTCCAGAGCACAAAGCTCAGCTGTCACAGCAAGATCATGACATTTGATAAGGCGGAAGAGAGCATTAACAGGATGGTGTTGTGTTATCACCCATCATAAATCACTTCATACTCCGGGCAGCCACTCTCTGAAACCTGAATTACCATAAAGACAGCCCTGATACTGGTCAGTGCACAGGGAAGGGACAGGGTGGCATCACCGGGAATAGCTCCTGTGCAGAGACCTTTCAGGCATGACAATAACTTGGCCTCTCCCCACAAGCTGCTGAATGCAGAGGTCTCTGACCATTAAATATTTTGAAGAAACCAAGGCAGATTTCCACAAAGAAAATGACATGGTGATGTCCGGGTCTCGCTAAAGCGACTTTCAAAGCCCCAAGAACACAAAGCCAAATCACTGAGTGAGGACAGAAATACGGAATAAACCAGAACGGATTTGGTCAAAGGGAGAAGAATAGGAGTGGTGTGAACAGGCAGGTTCACATCAGTTCTCCATGCTTGGATCACCTGAAATGGAGATGTCAGGCAAATAGTAAGGGGGATGTACTTACCAGAAGCATCCAAGACCTTGACGTTAGCAGGAGGTCAGCAAGGTCTGACCAGGACAGGCTGAGTGAAACATCTTAGCCATGGCTGGAAAGTGAGATGGATGTGCTGTGCTCTCCCACTGATGGCATAGCTCAGACATAGCCTTTCTGCCTGAGAAAACAGCCTCTGTGGGGATCTGTGACCAGGGGAGGCTGCTTTGCCCTGTCATCCCTCTGGGATCACTGAGGCACATCCCTGCTGCTGCAGGATCAGGGCTGCTGGCTCTGGGGGACAGCCCTGGACAAGGCTTTGCCCCCACTGAGTGCCCCAGGGCACCAGTTACATGATAGTGAGATTGTTTCATGAAAAATTAACTAGGTGCCTCCCAAGATTCTCAACCTTGACTTCCCTAGGAGGGCTGTGCACAGATGTTTGGATTCAGTTTTTGTTCTTCTCAAGGGAACTGAGATTCAATCTGTTTAATTGTTTATTACCTAATGCAAGAACAATTAGGGAAATCACTCTAAAATATGTACTGGGCATTGCCCATGTTTGCAGCAGCATGAAGGGAGGCACCATAAAGCCCAGTTTTCATGGGGAGCTGGTTTTACAGCTGCTTCCTCCCTTCTGAGGACTCCCACGGAGAACAATTCCTTACACACAGTGCAGAGCAAAGCCCTGTGGGTCTCGCAGCACACAGAGAGGACAGACAGGATTCCCAGAACCTGCCTCCCTGATGGTGTTTTCTCAGGGCAATTTCTTAAAAACACAACAGTCTTTCCAAAGACATCCTCAATTTTGCACCAGCTCCCTGTCACCAGGAAGAGATGTTCAAATCATGTCGGCTCGATGAAAGCACGATCGAAGCTGTTTATTGACTTACTAATGACAAGGAATTATCCAGCAGTCAGTGAGCTACAGGCTCAGGATCAATATCTGTGAAGCAGGTGATAAACCCCGACACCAGCCTGAATCTAACTCATTCTGCAAGTCCTAACTTGTCCTGGGCTCCTTAATTCCCACACACACAACTGCAGACACACTCCCCACTCCTCACAACACTGTGCCCTGGGAGCACCCCAATCCTGCAGGAGGTGTGGGTGATGCATCCTGACCATGCAAATGTGATTTACTTAGGCACCAGTTCTTTCAGGACACATGCCCAGCCACGCCCGGCTGGCTCTGAGAGCAGATTACAGGACAGCCTCACCGTGGGGTGAGGGGGTCTTCTTATTTCAGCTTGTGAAGAAGGATACCTAACCAGAAGTTAGGTGGGATTGGCTCTTGGGGTTGGCACTTTGCTCTGTGCAAGGAGAAGCGAAGGAGATGGATGGGATGGATGGATAAATGGATGGATGGATGAAGGGATGCCAACTTACAAGTCACAGTGGTGACTTCTGCCTTCACAAGGTTGAGCACTGCATCCACATCTGGGCACAGCTGTAGGATGAGAAGAAAGGTGTGAGAAAACCTTGCTCAGAGGCTTCTGGAGGGAGCAGAACTTTGTGACTGCCAGAGCAACACAGGCCCCATCCAGAAACACCAGGAACTTCCACCTCTAGTGGAGACCAAGGTTTGCCTCAGTTTACTCTGTCCCTGGATGAATTGGATTGTTCTGGAGTAATCCTGTCTTAAGCTGAGTGAAGAATGGGGCCAGAACCCCAGAGATACCTGAATAAACAGGACTGACTTTATGATGTGTGGTAGGGGGCTGCAAGTCTGCCCTTAGACAAGCCTTTAGGAACCAGGTGGTCAGCACTGAGAGGAGCTCTGTCCAAGCATCACATCCCCACCTGCCAGGCTGGGACAGAGGCTCCTGGCAGTGCCAGTGCATTTGCTGCATAAACCCAGGAATGGCTGGAAATGCTTCTTTTTTCCAGTCTGAAAAGTCTTTTGTGTGGCAAAACAGTGAAACCTGTAACAATGCAGTGAGGAGGAGGAGGAGGAGGAGGAGGAGATGAACTCCAGGAAACAAGGATGGGAGGAGGATGGGATTTACCAGAGCTGGCAGCACTTTCTGAAGGGTGCTGTGCAGGACCTTGGGCCACACACTGGGCAGAGAGAACACATCATCCTCCCAGCCCTCATGCACACAGCAATAACTATTTACTGAAGATCAAAAGGCAGAAAAATCATGCAATAAAAAACTTGATCTTGTACAGATTAGGGCAAAATACGCCTCATGTCTAATAAAATGTGTTTTCTCTCATTGCAAACCTTTTCTCAAGAATGCCATCTTCTGGCTTTAAACAAAGCTGAGGTTTCCATCCCTAAAAGAAGCTCTGACAGCCTGTGACAAGACTGAACCAAAACAGGACATTGCATGGAGTAGCAGAACTAGAACTGGCCTGAATTTGTTCATAAAACCTTTCCATTTTCTTAGTGTGAAAAAAAAAACCCAGCAAAAAGTATGTGTGTGCTGTAGAAATCCAAACCTAAATATTTGAAAGCTCTAACAGTGCAGTTACCTGACCCTCAGGAATTGTCAATCCTGGCACACCAGTGATGTGTCCTTTGGGACTTACCTGCTGGGGAGGTTGGTTCTAATGCTGATGAGGGCAATGTGGCAGTTCCTGGGGCTGAATCTGGGGGTGTCCCTGGTGTCCTGTCCCAGCCTCCCTCTGGCTGTCAGGTTTGCAGCCGGAACAATTTCTGTGTTTCCTCCTGTAAAGCTGCTCAGAGCAAAGCTTGGTCAGCACAGGACAAACCCCAGGGGTGAGCAAGTCCCCCAGCCCTGCCAGCAGCAGCTTCTGCCCACCTTTTCCCAGTGATGGTCATTTGGACAAAAACAGCCATGAAGAGCCCTGAGCCTGGGGAGAGTGTCAGAGGGATCACTGGGGGACAGAAATCTTTCACCTTCAGCCTGTGGGGAATACAAAGGAAAAGAGCTGGGACAAGGTTGCTGTCAGAGCCTTGTGCCTGGGGTTGGATGCTCAGAGCAAAGTCATCTCTCACCAATATTATCACTACCTCTTCTCTCCCCCTTCTTCTTTAAACTTTCCATTTAAAACCACCTTTAAACTCAAAAACAGGTTTCTTCCTAACAAAAACACCACAAAATTTAATTTTGAAAAAAAGTGTTATACATTCAAAACACCTCCATGCCCCCACCCAACGTGGATCTGGAGGATGAAGGGCCAGCTCTGATCCCCCAGGAATTCTGGGGTTTCCTCAGGACATCGTGGACAAGAGCTGGGCACCCTGATTTGGAAGGCAACTCCCAGCACTGCAGAGCCACAACAGCACCCCAGACAGTGCTGAGGCAGGAGCTGATGTGCTTTGTTGCCTTTAAGTTATAGTTTCTCCATGTGTTTGTAGACACAACCATGCAGAAAATCAGCGGCTTTAATATGGCACTTGTTAGTGGGGAGTGATTCGTGGCTGCCTCCGGGCTGACACTTCCCAACCTCCTACTTTTATGTGCTTGTCCCTGGTTCTGGGCTCCTGATGTGAGGCTGCAGCTCATCACTCACCCCAAGATGCCTTTGATGGGTTTGACGTTGGGCTTTTTTTTTTTTTGCAGCTCCCTCTGTGATTTTCTGCAGACCATCACTCCCACTGAGAGAGCAGAGACTGCTGGAGAATTTGCAGAGTACCAGGAGTTCAGCACAAACTCCCCAGTGAGGAGCCTGTGCTGGAGGGTGAGAGGTTGTGGCACTCCCACCATAAGGTATAAAACAACACTAATGACATATTCCCATCCCAACTCACTCAGGACCCAGCAGGACTCTTTGGGCCTTATGAATTCTGATCACAGCCATCTCTGCAGTCCTTGGGTGGTGATGGGAGCTTGGCAGGTTCATTTCAGACATGAACATGAGGCATGGACAGACAGACTCATGTCCACACATGGACTCTAATGTGGCTCAGCACTTACCATGGTCAGTCGTTCCAAGGTCAATCTTGATGAGAGTTCCTGGGCCAGCAGCTCCTCCTGACCACACCAGCCACCCAAGGTATAGAATGCGACCAAAGCCTTGACATCTGCTCTGGAATGGCTGCTCACAGAGCTCCAGGGGCAGCAGAGACTTGTGGGAGAGTGTGGGCTTGAATAGACAGAGAGAGACAATGAGCTGGAGGCAGTTCCCAAGCTGCACATCTACAGCTGAACACTGCACTAGAGGAAAGCAAGCAGGGCCCCAGGCACATCCAACAGAGTTACACCAGCCAAGACACAGCCTGGTGCAAGAATCCCTCCCCAAAATACAGACATCTATGAACATCCCAGTGCAGTCCCATCTGGATGTGCCTGTGCCACAAGTCTGAAGGAAAAACCTGATCTGCTTAATTACATGGTACACACAGAAGTGGGAGTGAGGAGAAAACTAAGGTGGGCAATGGTAAATTCTGCTCTTGGAGATACCCCTGTATCAGTGGCTCTTGGAGGAGCAGCTCCCACTCTGCAAAGATTCATGGAGTTGTGAAAACACTGGGAAAGGACACAGATCAGCTGCGGGATAATCCATTGGAAATGATGATAATTTCAGTAATATTCTTACTGATTTCAGACCAGGTTGGAGTAAGGCTGAAAAGAACCTTCACCTGTCCAGAGAATTGTCTTTACAGCCTCAACCCTGTCCCCCCCATCTCATCATGGGAGAACAATGCATCCCATTGGACTGCAGATAGGCTGCACAGAGCTCTCCTCTGGCTGGACATGCTGCTGTGTCACCGTGGCTGCCCCTGAGGTTGGTGGCCACCACTGTGCCCCACCCAAGAGGACCCAGCTCTGAGAGCTCACCCTGGTATGGCACTGCAGCACCAAAGTAATTTATTTCCTCTATTCACTTCAGTATAAAACGTGTGATGAGGTTTAATCCATCATTACCTCCCTCCCAGTGCTGTGCTCAGTGGCCCACTGCTCAGCCCAGACAGGGAGATTTACATCTTATCTAAGAGGAGTGTAAGATTTATGGATAACTCCCGACAAGGAGCACATCATGCCAGAAAGACACTTTTGTGCTAGTAACTTGATCAGTCATTATGCTGAGTCCTGACATCTAATTAAGCCTCCACAGGCACCATCGGGTTCAGAACAGCTCTTCAGAAGGAGAAAATCCACCTCTAAGCACCATGGTGGCAGCTTATCCCCAACCCTTGCACTGCTGGAAGTGATAATAATGCTCCCCAGAAAATCCCCAATCTCAGGGAGAGCTGCTGATATCACTTATGCTGGAGCAAAGAATCACAGGGGCAAATTCCCAACTGCTGCTCTCAAACACAGCAAAGACTCATTTCTCAGAGAATTTTCTAGGCTATGTCCATGTCCCTACCAAAGTCAGATCCTGTGAAATACCTTCCATGGCTCCAAGGGACTCTTCTGGGGGTTACAACCTTCTCAGTGGATTCACTTTTCTGAACACATTTCTTGCCTCTCAATGGGCTGTGTGCATCAGTGTAGAAGTGTAAATCCTGCTCTCCCTTGGCAGGCTGCTCAATCTTCCTATTTTCTCTTGACACTGCTCTCTAGATGCCTTCAATGGAAATGCACAGTGTGGCTGGAACTCTGCTTTTCTTGGCACTTCCCTGTCATGCTGAGCAGAAAGGCAACAACACAGCACTGGGGAGAGCCAAGGGCTCTGAACATGTCAAGATGCACCTGGAACCAGCACCCAGTGCCTCAAGTCAGCAATGCACAAAGGACAATGGCTGCTGCCCATGCAACAGGTGTTTCAACAAGCCCTGAACACCCCAGCCCTCTGCCAAGGGAGTCAGACCAAAATGGGCAACTCAACCCTCGCTGGAAGACTGGTCATGCCTCAAAGATGAGATCACAAATATCAGGGAGGTGTGGGAAGTCATAGCAGAGCACAGAGGAGAACCAGTGAGACCACGGAGAACGTGTATACGTGGTATTTGTAGGTGGTCCATGCTCTGTCTTCCAGGCCAAAAGGCAGCAAAGAGAACACAACAGACTTCAAACATAGGAAGGAGAGGAACTCTGATTCCCTTCCCTGAACACTTGCACTGCTTGTAGAGACCTTGTCATAGACAGTGGATGGCAAACACCATTTTTCCTACCAGTCATAATAAATATAACCAGTGGCCTTTGGTTGGGAATGGGCTAAAGAGATGAAGGAACTGTTGTACATGGGCTGGTCAGAGCTGCTCAGCTGGAACAGTAACATGAACCACAGCAGTTTCTCACAGAATCCTGGAATGGTTTGAATTTGGAAGGGACATTAAAGCTCATCTCATTCCAACCCCCTGCCAGGGACAGGAACCAGGTTGCTTCATGCCTGTCCAGCCTGGGCTTGGACACTTCCAGACACAGCTTCTCTGGGCAACCTGTGCCAGGGCCTGCCCACACTCACAGGGAAGAATTTTCTCCTAATCTCTAATCTGACCTTGCCCTCTGTCAGTGTAAAGTCATTCTCCCTTTTCCTGTCACTCCATGTCCTTGTCCAAAGTCCCTCTTCAGCTCTCTTGGAGCCCCTTTAGGCACTTTAAGGGGCTCTAGGTCTACCCAGAACCTTCTCTTTTCCAGGATGGACAACCCCAGCTCTCTGAGCCTGTCTCCACAGAGGTGGACATGGAGGTGGCTGTCCCTGTGGTGCTCAGAAGAAAGCACAGCTGCAGAGCAAAGAAACCCACATTTGCTTTCTAACAATGTTTGATTTCTTGGCACCCTCCACACAGAGGCCTTTCTTTGTGCTCCTCAGGAACACCACAGTGAAGACAAGCTGCCCCAGCACCTGCTGTTCAATCCTTCACCTCCCCAGGTCAACAGCCAATGTAATCAAGTCTATGGGGAAACAATTAAAATGGTACAGAAATCAAAGTGTCCCCACAGTGTCCGTGTTCCCAGCCCTCTTTGCCAGTTCCTGCCCCATCAGCCTTGGATGGAAGGATATATAAAGCCAGCAGAATTCCTTGGTGTGGCCACAGCAAGACACAGACTGAGTCAGAAGAATGGGAAGACTGGCCAGGAGAGGTAAAGATGCATTTGCAAACTGAATAGCTTGATACAGGCATTGCTCCTACTTACATTTGTGTCTCCATAAGGGTCAGCACTCACCAGAAGCCCCCTTTCTGCAAAGACTGAGATAAATATGTATGTTTTCTGCAGGTTAAACTTTCTGAATTGCTTGTTTTCTTAATAAGAGCCTTACAGGCATTATAAACGATTCCCAAATGTATTTCAGAGACAGATAACACTTTCACCTTTTCATTTGACTTTAGTCTCCTCCATAACTTCCATTCCTTCCTCTATTAATTTTAGCTCTTTTTTATTTGGTGGTTTTATACCAGTTGTGGCCATTCTGTGCTCTTCAGCAGATGTGATATCACTGCAGGCACCATTCCAGCTTGCAGGCACGGGGGCTCTTCAAGGCTGAGCCACTGTCAGTGTTTTTAAGGCAAAACATAAGAGCTGTGGGCTGTTATTGTACCACAGCTGACAAGCTCCACACCACAAGCCCAGTCCAGGAGTGGATCTGTGGCTTTGTGCCTCAGTGACCAGCCCAGGGCCATGCTGCTCTGCCTGGTCTGCCATGGGTACTCTCCTCTTCCTCCTCCTCCTCCTCTTCCTCCTCCAGGTGCTGGAATGGTGATGCTTCGCATCCTGAGCATCCTCCTGAGCCTCCTGATCCCAGCTCACACCATCAGGTCCCCCGACTGTGGTGGTATCCTCACCCCATCAGGACTGAAATACCGTAAGTCCAGACCCACATCTCCCACACTGGCAACAGGGAGGGGAGGCAGTGGCATCCTCCACTCCAGTGATGAAAGAGCAAACTCCAGCACCAGAATCTTGTGGCACTACTCAGCTCACCTGCATCACCCCCTGACTATTACTAACAGCAGGGGGTTAGTAACAATGGAAGTGTGTCCCTGGGTGGGTTTCAGTCTGTCCATCAGGACACAAGCTCCAGAGGGTTTCATAAAACACTTGTCCTCTTTCACAGTTGCTGAAGTTTCAAAGCCACATGCAGAGTCAGTCCTCAGGCAGGACCTCATGGCCCCGCCAGCCCCAGACCCATCCACTGCTACCCCAAGCAGGTGAGTTGCCCTCTCTTGCCCAGATTTTGCTGCCATACCCCTGGTTTATGCTGGTGTTTGAAAATCATCACAAAAGGCATTTTACCAGCAAGGGCACAAATCCTCCTGGACACCAAGAGATTTAGAAATTATCTCCTGGCTCCTCTGTTGGGGTCCAAGGGTAGCAGACCCCATGCTGCCCTAGGAGCATGGATTTATCTGTGCAGATCTCATGGGCTTTTGGAGTTTCTCAGGGACTGCACATCAATCTGGGCTGGTCTCCTGACACCCTCATTTCTGCTCCAGCAGGAACCAAATTAACAGCGTAAAAGTTGACGAGTTCTCCCTGACGCTCATCCCCGACACCGGGTTGCGGCTGAGCATCGATGTGGACCTTGGCATCACACCTGCCCCGTGAGTGCCAGGGCTGCATGGCTGGAACCAGCCCGAGCTCCTGGCTGGAGTGACAAGGCCGTACCCAGCACCAGCAGGAGCAAGGGTTGCCTGGGGTGAGCATGGCCAGGAGCACCCCCTGGGTCCAGCCTCCCCCTCTCCTACCTGACACAGCTCGACCACCAAGGAGATGCAACTGTCCATCCTGGCAGAACTCCATGTGGAGATGAACCCTGAAGGCAACCTGGAGCTGGTGACCTCTGCCTGCAAACCCACCCTGGAGGAGCTGCAGAGCACCGAGGAGATGGACAGGTCGGCCCCATGGTTTTCCTCCTTGTGGGATCTGGGTAACGGTGGAAAGAAGAAACCAAGAGACAAGCATTTATAGTCAGGAAGGTGTCCAGATTGAGACCTGCTCACTGAAAGCTAACAAAGGCCAACACAAAAATTTTATCTTCAAGGGGGGAACTTTGCTCTGCTTTTGGGGTGGTTTCCCCATTTGAAGAGAGTTTCAGTATCTCACAAGAGAACAGCACTTTTAGAGTTGTGCAGCAGGAATGCTTTTAATGCAAGTCCAACGGCAATTCTCCAGTGGCTTGGGATTCTGAATTGTAATCATAACTTAATAGGTGATAGAAAATAATGGTAATTGTCTCTGGATGCCTTTTTAGTCAGATAAAAGACACTGATCCACCCTCGGCTGAGCTGGTTCTCGCCTAACTTCTGTTCTGTTGTTCTCGCTCAGCACGTCCTCAGGATCAGATGTGGATAAGCAGATCAATGTGGAAAAGGTAAGATAAAGTTTGTAAAGGCATGAGACAGCACGGTACAGTTCTGTAAGAATTAGAGCACTTTAAATCTACCTGGTGCTTTCCCAGATCTCCCCCACAGTTCTGTGCTCACTGGACACTGCCATTGTCCCCTGGCCAGCCGATGGGGGCACCTGCCTCAGAGCCATTCTGGGACACCCAATGCCAGCAGACCCCCATGTTCATCTATCACCTCTCTTTCTGTTCTTTATTCCATAGATTTGCCTGGAAGTCTCCAAATTGCTGCTTTTCCCAAACGAACGTCTGATGTCTCTGGCAGGTGAGCACTTGGCTTTCAGTCCCATTATGCATTGAAGGCTTCAGGGATCGTTTTGGAGCAGATCATGAGGTGGGACAGGCTTCTACCCTGAAGCAGAGGCTCTGCTGCCAACATCTCCTCAGGGACCTGCTCCCTCTGCCCAGCTCTTTCCCTGTCTTTTTACTCGGGAAACCCAGATGCTTCCCAGGGCCAATCCCCTGTCCCTGCTGCCCTCCTTTGACTGAGCATCCTCTGCTCCCTTTGCAGCTCCGTTCCCCATCACACCAACCTGCCAGGTCCGGTATGTGCCCCTGGCTGCCCCCATGTACTCTGAGCAGGGAATCATCATCTCCTTGCAAGTAAGTCCTTGCTTTCCAGCTCTCACAGCTTAGTTCCAGTCCTTGGGAGAGCCACTTCTTCCCAGTGCTACGTGCCCTGAGACACCTCAAACTCATTTTCTCCTTGCCCATGTCCCTGCAGACAACTTTCCAGGTGGCAGGGACAGTGATCCCCCTGCCAGTCAGCCCTGTGCCTTTCAGCATGCCTGACCCAACAAGCCCCAGCCCTTCCCACCTCACCTTGGCTTTCTCTGAGCACTTCTACACCAGCCTCTTCTTCGCCCTGGAAATGGATGGAGCCTTCAACCTGACCATCCTGGTGAGTGGAGCAAGCAAGGAAGGAAGAAGTAGGAGATATGCACTTGGAAGGACAGCCCTGCCCTGGGAATGGCTTAGAGGAGACACATGCCTTGCACAGAAATTAATTAGTGAGCCCCTCAACCTCACACTCCCAAAAATATTATTGGTCTAATGGAGTTTGCCATGAGGGGTAACCTGTACACTGCTCCTGGCATGGGCTGGCATGAGAAGGGCTCCATGCAGGGGCTGCATGGCCACGGTGGACACAAGTCCCAGAGCAGCAGCCCTGTGCAGCCTTAGTCTGTGCTTTGTTTTTCAGAGCCCCCTGACCACTGCCACTCTGGCAGAGAAGATCACCCAGGTGAGTTGCTGTGGCTGTCACCCTGAGAGGCAGAGCCCCAGCTTGGGCAGTGCCCCCCATGTGCCCCACCACCCCCCGGGGGCTCAGGGATGGCTGCCATGCCCAGAAATAACCCTGCTCCTTCGCCAGATGGGCTCCCTCTTCCCAGAGGACCTACCAGTGGTGCTGCAAACCACAACACGGAGTTCGCCTCGTGTGGCACTGGAAGAAGGCAAAGCAATCCTGAGGCTCTTCCTTACTGCCCAGATCGGAGCAGTATCAGCAGTTTTCCAGAGTTTCCTGACTGTGAACCTGGTGAGTGTGCCCTGCAAGCACTCTGAGCTTGGGAAGGGTGCACTGCAAGAGTGCCTGTGCTGCCCATGGGCACTGCCCTTTGCTCTGAGCCCTGCTCTGACTGCAGCCACCACAGGGGCTGATCCAGCCTTTTCCCATCACAGTGCTTCTGCCTCCAGCAGCTTTTGTCTGTGTGGGATCACACAGGGAGCACGTTGCAGGTGGCAACATATGGATGGGTTCATCACTATTGAAAGCCAAAGTTTCCTCACTGCTCCTGCCCTCTGTTCTTTTCACAGGACGTGTCTGCAAGGCTCCACCTCAGCGTCGTCGACACGAGGATGATCATCTCTGCAGCAGCGATAGAGTAATGAACTCAACTGTGCTTGGGGGGCCCAAAGGGGTCACGTCCCAGGCACAGCAGAGAAAGTAGAAGCGAAAGGGTCCTGTGAAGTTCTTAGCTTTTAGAGTTCGGGCATTGCAGAGGTAGCTTCTTCCTCAGGGAAACAGCAAGAGTCCAGAACCATGGTTAAGGAGAAAAGTGGGAATTCTATCCCCTGCATTGTTCCTAAGCCCAGCTAAGAGATTTGGGAAAACAGGGATGCCACTGCTTAATCCAGCTCAGCACCAGTAGCTCTTGTACCACTCTGTTTTCCAGGGATATCGAGCTCAGCTTGGCTGCCTCTGACGTGGGTCCTGTGTCGGTAGGTGCTCCTGACCACAGTCCCCCCAGCCATACTGGGCAGTGGGTGCCAGCAGGCAACTATGGAAATATTGACTCTGAGTCCTCATTGCACCTGGTGGAGGGGAGAGTTGGGTCCTTGCAGGGTGGGGAGAGGTGCAGAGCATCAGGACCCTCTCTCATGGGTCTCCGCCCCTCTTCTCCTGCTTCAGCTCCATGCCATGAGCTGACCCTGGCTCTCCCCACAGGCTGCCCTGCTGCAGGAGTTATTCTTGCCCATGATCCGGGAGGAGCTGTTGGCCCAGATCAACGGTGAGGAGATGGGAGCTCTGCAGGTGCTGCCACACAGTGTGCCCAGCACAGCCCAGGCAGTGCCCAGCTGGCAACTGTCCCTCTCTCTTTCCCAGTGGTCCTGAGAGGAGGAGTTTTCCTGCCCCACATCATGAGCTTCACCTACACCAATGTCAACGTCACAATTCACAAGGTAAGGAATAAGACATTTAAATTGCTCCCTGCTGTGTTTGATTTAAAGCGAGCGTGGGAGCAATGCCAGCCTCGCAACTTTGGAATAAATCAGCCTGTTCCTCCAGCTCTGGCAGCCTGCAGAACCAAGCTCCATTGCTTTCAATAGGCCCAGCCCCTCTGTAGCCCCACAGACATGGGCCCTGGCTGTGTCAGAGGGGCTGTGGGTGGTGGTGAGCCCTGTGGGGGCTGATTTAACCACACGGGTGCCATGCTCAGCCCTCCTTCCTCCCCCGCTCAGGACTACGTCTTGATCCCCTGCAACCTCCAGCTAGAAGCAAGGACTGGTGAGGCAACCACCCTGGGCTGAAGTTTGGTATCTGGAGTAAAACAGCAGCACAAGCATCTGTCACCTCTCCCATCACACTCTGTGGTTTGTCACCGCTTGAAATGTTGAAAATCTTCTTTCTTGCCTTACTAAAACATCGTGGTGTCTCATTCTGCATAGTAACAGCATTGCACTAGGACCTTTCCTCTCCAGTCCTACTCCTGGCACTTCTGTTACCCAGAAGATGGATTGTAGCAACGTTCTGTGCTTTAATTAAACATTTCTCTTTAATTCTGCATTTTCTGGTGTGACTATTGACATTTTTCCCCCTTAGCAATTTGTACCTATAAACAGATGAATTTTGCCTTGCTGAGAACTGGTACCAGTACAGATGTCCAGATATTTAATTAAGGGAGCATGAAGATTCCACTCATTTACAAGGATGCAAACAACCTCCTGCCTCTCAGCTGCAGGACAGCATGGCCTCTACAGTGAGAGATCTTTCATCTGCTTTTCCTCCATGTCTCATGTTACTATGGGAACATTCCGGCTGTTGGGTTTCCTGGGTCAGAAAGAAGGGGGGAGGAAATCAGTCTGCAGAATGGTTTCTAATTTTAGACTTGAAGGCAGTTATGTTTTCAACACTTGGCTGCTAAGAAAGCTCATCACAGAGAAAATACTGAATGAGAGGTGACTGCAGGTGTCACACTGCAGTCATTGGCATTGGGATGCTCTTTCCTATTGACCAGATACATCTCCAGGTTGTTCAGGAAAACAAAGGGGGAAAAAATCAGCCACAAAAGACACGAGCATCCAAAAAGGAAGGGTGGGTGGTAACAGAGCTCCAAAAGCTGCCCCAGTCACTCAGTCACTGGGTGCTACTGGCAGCTGTCCTGGCCAGGGCAAGCACATGTCTGATGCACAGCAGGAGCATCCCGAACCCTGGCTGTGCAGCCCAGAAGGAGCATCCTTATCCCTGACCATGCAGCTCCCTCCTCAGCTCTCCCATGGTGATACCCATCACTTCTAGCCTCTGAAGCTGCTGAAAAACACTTCAAGATCTCGTATTTCAGAGGCTCACACATAGGAAAGCAAACAAAACAAGCCAGGTAGATTTACTACAAGGAGTAAAGAACCCTGAAGGTTTATGTGCCCAGCATCAGGACCTGACTAATGATGTTAATGCCCACAGTTGACCACAGTGAGAACTGGTCCTAATAGAATCTTCCTGGTAGAGCTGCAACCATTACTCTTTGACTAAGATATCTTACACCAGTTTCCCAAAAGGAATAAGCTGTTGTAGTAAAGAGATGGATTTCTTTGCCAAGGGATATTCTGGCTCTAGGCTTCACTGCACGACTCTGCCTCTCCAGGGAAGGGCTGGATTCCCAGGAGCTGCACTTCCCAACCCCCAGCCCCACATCCCACCTGGAAGCAGCCACGTTCTTGGAGCAGAGTTGGCTCATGCTGGAGAACGAGGGTCTTGTGCTTCTCTCTCCAGTCACCCCATTTCCTGAGCACCCCCAGCACAGCAGGGTGTTCAGCAGATGGGCAGTGCTGTCTCGAGCTGCCACTTTGGGTAAACCTGGGAAAAGAAGTATTGAAAAAAGGGTTTGTGTTGGCATCTTTGGCATATACAAAATCCATCACTTTCTGGGCACTTCTGTGGGAAGTGCTGCCTGGTGATATTTGGCTTCCTTTGCCTGGGGCACATGGACCAGGAGGCACCAAGTGAATGGTCCAAACACCCAGAGGGCAGCAGAGGGATGAAGCCTTACCAGGGGCATTCCTGGAGCAAGAGCTGGAGAGCCCCAAGTCCCACACACTGCCAGCAGCACAGCCAGCCCCTTGTGCTCCCTCCTGCTTCTCACCCAGCAAAACTTTTCCAGCCTGTCATGGTGCCAGTGTTAAGGAAATTTGCCAGGACAGGATTGTCCCAGCACTTACTGATTCTGGATTGCAGTCTCCTGCTCTGGATATACTCCTGAGGCCAACAGAAATTCAGATCCTTAGATGCACACATTGCACAAGTAATGAGTTACACTGAGAAGATGCTGCCCTTTCCTTTGGAAAAGACTCCTCTGCTTTTTCTCACTCAGCCTTGTGGGATGAATGGCATGATGGAGGTCAAATCCCAGGAGGAAAAGAGAAGTTTTCCCCTCTTCTGTGACCACAGGCTCACAGCCCTGTCCTGGCTCTGCACAGCAGTGAGTTCTTGTCACATGTTTGCCACTCTCTTTTCATTCTCAAGTCAAGCAGAGCCCTTGGGCAGTGACAGATCACAGAGTGCTCCCAAACATGCCAGCAAAATGAATCTCCCCCAGCAGAGCAGAATGCACACAGAAGTGATGGCCAAACGAGTGTGAAAAGAGAAGCTAAACTTTACTTACTGTCCAGAAGGTGTTTGCTCAGGAACCAGAACAAAACCTTGTGCAAGCACAGACTGTTCTGCCAACCTGTGGGCAGAAAGGATGAATGGAGACAGCAAGCCCCAGCAGTGCAGGAACCCTGAAGCGGCACAGAGCTGCTGCCAGCACAGGTTGCTGGAGCTGCTAATCCTGCCCTCTGGGTAAAAGGGTCACACAGACCCCCAGGCCCTGCTCTGCCAGCTCCATGGGCATGCTGATGGCAGAGAACATGAGGTCCCTGCTCCTGCGTCCCGAGCATGGCTTGATGCTCCACAGAGTTCACACATGTTGGCACCTCATTGCACAGAGCACCCCTCACCACGGGGTTCAGCTGGCACTGGGGCCATACCCAGCCCACTGCTGGAGTGTGGAGCCCCATCACCATGCCAGGAGCATTATCATTTCTGCCCAGGGACAGGGAAACACCCAAGTCACCATGGCCTTTGGAGAGCACAGTCCCACCAGCAACATCAGCCAGCACCAGGCTGGGAACCAAAGGAACTGTTTATACTCACCAGAACACCTGTTTTCAACATCACCACAGACTTCAATCCACTCAAACCCCTTTTGCTGGACACAAGACAGAACAGCCTATGTAGTGAGAGTGTGTGACACCAGGTTTATGTTTGTCACAGCTCAGGAGAGTGCTGAGCAGCTCATGTGAACTGGGATAGGTCGAGCTGCCTTCAGCAGTCCCTCTGCAGCTTCTCCCAGTGACGCTGGGAACTAATGCAACAGCCACAGGCTTTGGCCTGGAGGATACTGAACTATTCCTGCCTTCAGGAAGAAATGTAGAATGGAACAACACCCCATCCCTCACCTTCTCAGTGCCAGACCCATTCTGCAGCAGTGCCATTCCCCCATCAGCTCGGGGACACCAATGGGAAATAACACACACATCATAACCTCCAGTGCTTGGCAAACAGGTGTTGGAGGGGCCATTTAAAACCTCAGGTTCATTTTTTTCTTCGTACCCAGAATAATTTATTTTTCTGAAATCCCAAATCCTGGGATTCTTGTCCCTGTGATGTGCAGACCCAAACAGATTGTGACATCAGCCTAAGAAGAGTGGCTCTGGCAGGCAGACAGGTGTGTTCCAGGGCTGTCAGACCTCTCAGGTCTCCGGTAACAAAGTTTTCCCTTCAGATTCTATTAGGAAATGCTTCAGGACCTTTGAAAGTTTGGTTTAATTATGATTTCTGCTTGTGGATTAGTATTTGGTCAGTGGGTTACCAAGTCAGGGAGGAGTCACTGAAAATCCAAGTATTTTCTTTTCCCAGAAGTTTGAGAGGGAAGAGTTTTCAAACCCAAAATCAAAATACCCTTTGTCACAAAGGAACTGGATCCCAGAGTGGGGGCAGGACAGAAGCTTTCCCTGAGAAGCATCAGAAACCAGAACCTCATTCCAGGCACTAAAAAAGTAGGAACATTTATTAAAAGAGTTACATGACAGATGTACCCTGAGCTCCCGCTCAGCAGTTCACGCCCTCCCGAACCACGATGGGGATATTCACTTCAGAAGCCACATGCAACAAGTTCACTTTTTCTTTCTATCAGGTAGAGTTTTACCTCAGAACAAATATCTCAATTCCACTGCAGCATTACAAGCAACTGCTGTGACTGTGACCCCAAAAACCACCCCAACTTCTCTAAATAAATATTTATACAGAGAGCTGCCGATCAGGTTTGGCTTATGCAAGTGTTGCTGTATTCACACGAGCCAGTTCACTCTAAAGTGTCTTAAATATTATCAAGAATCTTGAATCGAGTTTAGGAAAGAAAAGCAGATAAGGCTGGTCCTAGTGTTGTGTCCTTGCTGGTCTCTTCCTCTCTGCCCCTGCAGACCCCTCCATGCCTCGCACTCCCCAGTTCACACCAGAAGCACGATCAGGCCCTGAAGGGGAGCAGGGAGAGACACATCCACGTTATCTCTCGAGTCTGAGGGATGCTGGTTCATAACACAAAACAAAGAGAAAACCCTCCTGCAAAAATCCTCATGTCCAGTTTGTAATAAGGAGGGCACAGAACCCTTTGGAAAGTGTTGGAGAATATCCCAGCACTTCTGGGACACCTTCGGGGTGCACAGCACTGGAACTTGGTGCAATTCACTTTGAAAGTGCCACTGGAAAGGGCTTTCCCAGCCCTCCAGATCCACATCAGAGCTGCTTCCATCAAGTTCTCCACAAAGGAAAGAAGGTCTGGACAGGGAAACAGGACCTGTCCCAGGGTCTGAACACTGATCATGGTGCACTTGGGTCCATACCATGTGTGGGTGTCACATCCTCAGGCAGCATCCCCCAGTCTGAGATAGAGCAGCCCTTTTGGCCTTTCAGGGGTTAAAATCTAAAGCACTTGCACACACAACCAGCACTGGCAGGATCCTGCAAACAGCCCTGGTGACCTGTGCCAGTGCCTTACACGAGGGAACAGCCCATCTGAACACTCACCGTTAATATCTGAACATCCACCTTTATCAAGGGAATGCCCAGCACGTTTGGCAGTGGGATCCCAATGCTCAGGGCACCTGCAGGAGACAGATAGGTCCTTACACACCATGGAGGAGTGACCCAGCTCATGCCACACGACAGAGCTGACCAGGTACACTGACTGCAACACCACCATGCACTTGTCTTTCCTTATGTTCTCTGTCACTGACCGTTGCTGGGGTGGGATGGTGCAAGGTAGAACAATTAACTACAGCCTCAGCATGGGAATTGAAGAGCTTTAATGGTTTCTGCTCTCCTGCCAGACCTTCCAAATACACACATGCATCCCCCTCTCCCCACCTTCCCCCAAAACCCCAGGTGTTCCCAGCATTACAGCCATTCTGGTCACCTTACCATTGAGTGCAGGCAGTAATCTTTCCATGAGCAGACTGCTGCAGTGGGGCTTCAGGGTGGAGACCTGAGCCAAAGAAGGAACAAGCACATGAGGGGCACTGCCCTGCTCGAGACAGCAGAGATCCCATCCTTGGGCCTTGAAACCACTGCCCACTGACACAGCAAAAGAACAAACAGTCCCTCTTCCTTTTAGAGCTAATCTACTTCTATTCCTCAATTTGTATTCAGGGCTTCCTTTGGGAAAACTTGGTGACATTCCTGTCATAGCTCTGTGTGAGCTTTGCCCAGGCAGGGGTGAATAAACAGATTTCAGCTTTACATTCCTGTTATTAGAAAAGGAAGAAGGGGGGAAAGAACAGCAAAGGAAGAATTGCTATAACCTACACCACAGAGCACCAATGACCATCAGCAGGAATAAACCATCACAGCATCCCACAGCCACAGCCTGGCTCCCTCCCTCCCTGAAGGCACAGGGCACCATGCTTGGCTGCTCTGCCTGCCGAGCAAATCCCAGACTGGTACCAGAGACTTACATTACTTATGCCAACATCAGAAGACTCCAAGGAGAGCGAAGTGCTGCAGAGAAAGGAGAGCAAACAGCAGGTCAGACACAAGGCACCAGTCAGACCTTGGCCACCTCCAAGCACCAGGTTACTCAGCCCATGGGCAGGGACCCCTGAGAGTCATCAACCTCAGGGGTCCCTCCATTGTAATACAAAAGTAGGGACTGCCAGACTTGCAAGAGAGAACATAAAATAGGAAAACAAAAGTTTAAGTTAATTTTTATTTGCTTGTCAAGGAAGCAGCACTGCAGCAGGTCACAGACAGCTCCTGGCTGCCTCTTCCCTCTCCCTGCTCAGGTTATTCACCTTTGCAGAGGAGTCAGCTCCTGACAGCTGAGAGCAGAGGTTCTAGAACCCCGTTGCAGGGTATTGGCCTAGATGATCTGTAAGGTCCCTTCCATCTCAAACCATCCTGTGATTATCCATAAAAACACCCAGTCTGGATTTAGGGACTGGAGAACCTGTTACAGCTTCTCATTTATCACTGCAATCACATGACTGCCCATACCTAAAATGGATGTTCTATTTCCACTTTCAGTTTCTCTTTTTTACTTCTATGGAATCTTGTTATACCTTTGTCTATTGAATTAAAAGCCTTTTGGTGCATTTTTATTCCGTATATCGCTGCTACAAGCTATGCCAATCTTGCCTCTAAATCCAGCTCTCTGACAAGCTAAATAGCCTGAAATCCTCAAACCTCCTGCTATAAGGAATGCTCTTCAATCTTTAATCATACCTTGACTAGCATTAATGACAGCATTTTCCTTTACTCCTTTATCACTCGTGTGCCATATCAGGCATTTCGAACCACTGCCCAGGATCAAAGGCAAGCTGGCAATCTCACAATTATTCAGGTTACCTCATTCCTCCTTGTTATAAAACTGACACAGTTTTTCTCCAGCCTCCTAAAACTTTCCCACTGTTGTAATCCTTCCTGAAACAGTCTGTCCACCTCGTGCCATCAGCAAAGTGCAAAATTCTCAGACTGAGGAAATGAAATGTCTGGTTTACAGACAGGAAAAATGTTTCAAGTCAGTAGCCCCAGAGCTAAAGTTGCAACACAGAGAATGTCACCAGCTAGCACAAGGGGAGCAGTCTGCCTGCCCAGGGCCATCCTGCCTGCCCAGGGCCATCCTGCCTGCCCAGGGTCAGCCGCAGCACCATCCTGCCTGCCCAGGGCCAACCTGCCTGCCCAGGGCCATCCTGCCTGCCCAGGGCCAGCCTATCTGCCCAGGGCCAACCTGCCTGCCCAGGGCCATCCTACCTGCCCAGGGCCAACCTGCCTGCCCAGGGCCATCCTGCCAGCCCAGGGCCATCCTACCTGCCCAGGGCCATCCTGCCTGCCCAGGGCCATCCTGCCAGCCCAGGGCCAGCCTGCCTGCCCAGGGCCATCCTACCTGCCCAGGGCCAGCCGCAGCACCAGCCTGCCTCCAACAATGGACACACGGACATTCAGACCAAGGTCCTGAAAGCAGAGAGGAAGAGGATCAGCCCATGGAAATGTCCCCATCCCAGCCACCCAGCTGGGTGCACAAGGCAGCCCTTGGAGGTAACTCCATCCACACTTACAGCCTTCAGCAGCAGTAAGTTGAGGATGGATCCATCTAGATGGTTAACGAACACTTGGATCAGGACAGAAAGCTTGATGCTGGCTTTGTTTTCTTCCAAGAGGATGAGCGGGTTCCCACCCAACATCAGCTTGATGTTCAGAGGGCTGGTCCCACGGCAGGTGGAGCACTGTGGAAATTAGGAATGCATGGAGGTGGATACTGGCATCCCACACACCAGCCAGGCAGGGGACCAACAGTCCTCAGGCAAACTCTCACAGCCCCATAGCTCCACAGGACCTTCCAGAAGGTCACACAAGACCTTGGACAAGCCAATTTTACAGAGCAAATCAGTCCAGCAGCGTGGGGCAGCTCTCCATACTGCAGGCATAAGGAGCTGAGGACAGAAAGGTGGACACAGAAGGGGTTGTGGATGCCAGAGGGTGCCCAGAAAATGGGAGATACCAGACATTTATCAGCTCTCTATGTAAATGGCCACAAACTGTGGGAGAAGACTTTCTCCTGTTCAGGGAGCAGAGTGGGCACTGGGCAGGGGCTACTGAGTCTGGGTAAAGCCCCAGTCGTTTTGCCCACCCCCATCAGCTGGTCAGGCAGGAGGGCAAACTCAGGCCATGCTGGTGCAAGAGGAAGGCAGCAGAAGGCTGGAGATGGTTGGCAGCAGCAAACCAACACATCCACGTTCATCCCTTGGATGGCTTAGACCTGGTGAGGTTTTCACAAACCCTCGTGCCAGAACAAGTTACTCACCCCAGCAGGAGCGATTGACCACAAGGCTTCATGCAGACGGTTGGCACCAGAGAACTGTGGGGACAGAAGCACCAGCAGCCCCAGTGAGCACTCCAGCTGATCTCAACAACACCCACCCTACTGGGGCGACCCCATCACACAGCACTCTGAGCTGTCCACCCTTTTCCAGCTCTTTGGGTGATTCCCAACCAGCTGTTCAGGTGAGAGGACCCAGCTGTAAAAGGTGACGGCCCCCAGGGGCTTTGAACACCTAACAGTGTGTGGACCCCTAACATTTCCCATAGGAAGTACAGTTTGGAGGCACAGGAGGAGGAAACACCCAGGGAATGGCACTGCACACACACAGTGGCTTTTCTCAGTGCTATTACAGCTCTCTGAGAAGAGCAGGAAGGAGGCAGCGCTGGGGCCTGAGCCTCTGCCAGTGAGCACACACACAGGGACACGCACAGGGACATGCACACACAGCCCCAGGTGCCAGCAGCACCAGGCATGCCTCAAAGAGTCCTCCATGAGCAGACCCAAGGCCAGGCTGATGCCTGTCCCTTGTCACCCACTCTGGCATGAAACACAGGTGCTGCTGCACTCACAACGTCAGGCGTGCAGGGGAAGGTCTGGGGCGGCATCTGGAGCAGGAGGGTCAGGATGGCATTGATGAAGCTCTGGCGCATCGCCAGGAGCATGAGCCTGTCCAGCAGCGGAGGCAAAGCCGAGGGGGATGAGTCGTGGGGGATGGTGCTGCCTCCCACCTGCTGCACTGCACCCTGCAAAGAGAGGGGACAGACATCAATCCCACCCTCAAGGCCACAAGGCATACCCAGACCCTTGAGATGGGAGCACGAGGCCACTGCCAGCTGAACAGCCCTCCTATTGCCAGAGCTTCAGGCAGAACCAGACTCGGAGCAGTTCCCTGTGTTTCATAGATGACAGGAGCTGATAAAGGCAAGTAGGCATAACTGAGGCCTTCTTAGTGCTTTGTCCACTGCTTCAGTTCATCCTTGAGGTCTCATCCCAAGTGAGGGGTGAGAGTGGTGATCCCAGCTGGGTGTCAGCAACCCTCCAACTCCACAGAAACTCACACTAACACTGTCTACTGGTTGAGGAGACCAACTCTGAGCACAGCAAAGACTCATCCCTATGAAGTGACTACACCAAAGCCAGTACAGCAGCATGGGTTTCACAGGTTTCAGTGTTCACTATCAGCAGCTGCTCCTCTTTAGTGCTCATGTCTCACTTCTCACCAGCTTCTTGCTTTTATTTAATCTCTTCTGTTTGAAACTAGTTTGCTTTTTGCTGTTTTTTTTCCCCCAGTGAGACAAAAGTAAAAAATATGTCCATCAGCCAGGTTTGGCATTCACCCACCAAAGAGACCGAACAGCAAAGGCAAAAAGTACTAACACCAGGTCTGCAGGGTGAGGGAGAGGAGGAAAATTGCTCATTGCAAGAGAAGAAGAACTGCTCATCCCATCAGCCACACCCAATAGACACAAAGTCTTGGACAGACTCAGGGTATGTTCACAAACAGAAAATTTGAAAAAAAGCACCCACAGTTTCTTAGTGGCAACTTGGGTAAAGATCTAAATACTTAGGAGCTTGCATTTCCAGGACAAATCATTAGCTCAGCTCCTTCACAGGATTCTACAGCTCCCATGGGATGAGGTAAGCATGGCATGAGTTTGCATGGAAAGGCAACACACAGCCACAGTCCCAAAGTCCTGGTGCCCAGTGGTCACTTACGTCTAAATCCATCCCAAGGAACTTGCCAGAGGTGTAGGGGATGCTGGCCAGCTGGTAGTGGATGGTTCCTGCTGTGCCAACGGGGACGACAGCTGCACACAGGAAAAGGATTGTTACAACACCAGGAGATGAGCAGCAACACAACCCCCTCCCCTGAGCCCTCAGACCACCAGCCCTCACACCCACAAACAGGTCTGAGAGTCACTGCTGCAGGTGCTCACTGCTACTCCAAATGGCCAGAACATTCCCAAATTCAGCTTGGTGGGATCTGCCTTTAGGATATGGCCCCAGAAGAGCATCAGAGAAAATAAGCCAAATCTAAGGGTGATGCATGAAAATGGTATAAGGAAAGCCAAGGTGGGAGCAGTTCACTTGGAATGCTGGGATGTGAGTTCAAGGTTCAACAACAGCCCTGTGGAAGTGTTGGTCTTCTGTTGGTGCACTGATGGACTTGACATGGGGAGAGCCCATCCCACTGTGGGGAACATGGAGAAGTAGCACCTCATCCTCTACAGGAAACGCACAATTGACAGTGCCCAGGAGCTGGATGTTCACGAGGTTCATCACGATGTCAACTACAGGACACAGCTGCAACACAAAGCAGAAATGCAACTGCTCAACCCCCCTCACCACCGTCACCCACAGCCTGTCCAGACCCCCTTCTTGTCACCCAAATCCTCATGGAGAAAGTGCTGCATGGCACTAGGCACAGCTGGGCTGCTGTGAGAGACTTGGGGGTAGGGGAGCAACCCTGGAACTGTGGGACCACACTGGCAGGGACCTCTTTGGTCTGGGGAATATCTCAGGCATCATCCTGCTGGCAGCACCCTGCTGGAGCTGCCAGGCTGCCCACAGACATTCCTGCCTCATGGCACGTGCCAGTGCTGTGGGAGAGCAGCCCAGAGAGATGGGGCAGCTTGCTGTGACCTCACAACATGCATCCCAGTGTCTCTGTGTTTCAGCTGGGAAAGGAGGGCAATTTTCAGCCATACCAAAGCGGGCAGAGTCGCTGTCAGCTGGCGAAGCACCATCTCATTTACTGACAGGGTGAGTAAGCTGGAAAGATCAGAAAAAAAACTCCCAATCAGTACAAAAAAAAAAAGCTCCAGGACAGGAGACCAAAGGATCTCCAGCCTTCATTTTACACTATGCTGGTCCTCAGTCATCCCTTCAGGGCCACTGCTGTGGCTGACACTGAGGGGAGAATTGGGCTCATTACTGAAAATCACAGAGTCATTAAGGTTGGAAAATCCCTCCAAGATCATCAAATCCAACCATCAACCCAGCACCACCACCACGTTCACCCCTAAACCATGTCCCCAAGTGCCATAACCATATGGTGTTTTGACATTTCCAGGCTTGGTGTCTTTACCCCTTCCCTGGGCAGCCTGGTCCATTGCTTGACAACTCCTTCTGTGAAGAAATTTTTCCTTCAGCAATTAGGGAGCACAGATATCACTGCACAAAAGGAGTGAGCCTCTCACAGAGTAACCTGTGTTTGGTGTCTCCCTCTGGTATTTAAATCAGTGCTGTAGTTAAGGGAAGAGGGAGCTGTTAGGAAATATCCTCATGTTAGTTACTGGGAACAAACAATTTGCATCTGGAATAACAAGAGGGAAAATCTGCTGTGTGACATTTCCACACTGCTGCTGAACAGCTCACTTGGGACGTGCAGTGCCTGCAGCACCACAGAGCCAGTTATGTCTGATAATCAGTGTATTTCTGGACTGTTGAGTTGGCAAGCCACAGATAGCAGGAATTCATAGAGCATCTTGTTGTTTATGCCCAAATTCTGCCTACAGATGCATCTGAGGAGTGCCATGAAGTCAATCATGTCCATCCACATTCCCCTCACCCCCCTGGGAACTCACTTCCTGCACACCATGGCTGTAATTCTGCTAAAACTTAAAACGTGACCCCCAGAGCAGGTGAGCTGAGTTCTTCTGTTCACTCACACAGCACTTTTCAAAGCAGCTGCTGCACTGATTGAAATATAATGCATAATGCAAAAAATAATTAGGACAAATTCAATGAACCTGAAAAGTGAGTAATTCAAAAGCAATAAAAGAAAATATTTCCCATGATCAATTTACTGCTGCATTCATCAATACGTGAAGTCAGCAAATTCTTGCTGTCAAGAATTTAATAAGACTGAGGAAGTGATGGGGCATTTACATGGAATTACACACAACCACACCAGTCAGAGGGAAGCTCCACATGCCCAGCATTCTCCTGGGACAGCAGCCAAAGGCAGAATGTAAAACCAGGGCAAGTCATCCTGCTGTTTGCCCAGAACTCTCCTTACCCAATTACTCAGACCCTTTGGATATAAATTCACTAAGTCTAGAGAAAGTATGTTGGAAAAGGTACCAAACTTCATGCTTCAGATCTTAATGTTTCCACAGACAAACAGGACAAATTAACTTTCTTTCCATTTCCACCGAAGCTTTGGCAATAGGAAGGAAATTCCATCCCAGAGGTCTGGCTCTGTGTCAGCTGAGCACCATCTGTGTCCTGGCACACTGTCCATATTGTTGGATAAAGTGAAGAGGATTGAGTGCGATGGAAAACATAAATCCCCAGGCACTTACTTACCCAGAAAGGACCTTGATCTTTATGGCCCCAAGGATGCAGAGACAGTCTTCAGTGACAACCTGGACTGTGCCAGATTCAAAATTCGTGCATTTAATGTTTGCAGTAATGTTCACATCCACTAAGATATCAATTAGTTCTGAGAGCAGGCCAACCAAGCTGCAAAAAAGCAAATGGGATGATTTCCTCTCTCAGCCTCTGCCCAGAGGAACCCAGCAAAGCCAGAAGGAACAGACTGCACCTCCCTCTCCTGCAGACCATTCCCAACGTCACAGGCCAACTTTCGGTGCCCATTTTGCACTGTGACTTTATTATAAGGTAAGAAACACCTCAAAACCCATAAAGGATACAAACTATGGCAGGGTAGGGGTTGCCCTCATCAGCCACTCACCAGTTGCCATTGAGCTGCAGCTTTGCCCCGATGGTCAGCTGGACCCCAATCCCCGACAGCAGCACGACCGACAGCCTGGGCAGCCGGACCTGGACGAGGTGCAGGCTGGGAACAACAGCAAAGGCTGGCACACATTAAAAACATCTTCCAGCAGCTGAGCAGCTCTACCCAGTGTGGAACCTATGGCACCCACAGCACCACAGCCACCTCCAGCTGGAGGCATGAGGATAAGAGACAGCTGAAAGCCAAAAGTAGGCAGCCTAGAACAAGATTGGGGTGGAAGGTGAGTTTATAGAGCTGTCAGCTTTTTCCTTCTGTGCTCACTTTTCCCTCTCTTGGTGCTGTCAAGTGTCTCAGACATCAACAGCATCACCAGAGCTGTCATTCTACACCTGCACTGATAACCTGCAGTGCACCTTGTCACCTGCACTGCCACCACACAGACAACCTTATCATGTCAGAGTTTCAGCATCATGATAAAATGAGGATAACAGCCTTGGCCAGCCCCACCACCAGCAGCTCAGCATGTCTTGCTTCAGAACTGATGGTGCACTGACAGTAAAGCACTTACCCCGTGATGCTGGTGGGGGAGTTCAGCAGACCCCCTTCACCCATGATGTTGGGGAGCACGAGGCCCTGCAGGTGCTGCTGGAGAAGCCCATTATGAATTATGGCATCTGAGAGAACTGGAAAAGATCTGAGTGTGAGGACCAGCCCAGGCAGCAGCGACCTGTCCCCACTTGGGTAGATCTGTCCTGGCAAAGGTGGTGCACAGCAAAGCCCCTCCACTCCCCAGAACTCCCCATGGAGCCGTCAGCTGTCTCCATGCAGTCAAATCACACAGGGATGGTATTTTACAATGTGCACCAACCCCTTGGTGAATTAACCAGGAGGGGCGGCAGAGCAGAGCATCCCAGACACCCCCTCAGAGGTCACAGTTTAGCTGTGAACTGCCAGGAGCACCAGAAACCCCGCTCAGAGCCTGGACTTGCACTCACAACTCATTTCCCATTTCTTCAAGGGGTTGTTTGTGGATGTTTCTTTTTGCTTTGGGGTTTTTTTGCTTTTTTTTTTTGCTTGTTTTTTTTTTATTTGTTTGTTTTTTTAGTAGAAGCAACTTGAAGCAAACTGGAGCATTGCAAATATTATTATGGCTGCTACTTCACATCAGCTGTTTGTCAAGTATCAGCTGCTCCAATATGGAAATGAGAAACTAAGTCAAAAAAAGGAAATAACCCAGATCTAGCCCTGAAATTCTGTGTGGTTGCTTGGTACTGAAATGTGCCCCAGTTCTGGAGCTGGTATTTCCCTGACCTGTGAACCCAGCAATGGCTCTCATGGGCTCTGAGCAAAGTCGGCAGCCCTGAGGAACTATAAAATAAAGATGAAGACACTCAAGATGTTTTATTCCCCTTCATGGTCCCACAGAGCTTTCAAAACAAACATAACTCATGTTTTTCTGTAGTTACCATTCTGCATTGCCCGTGGACTGACAGCGCAGGACAGGCCAGACAGGACTTCCTGAGAGGGGCAGAGGAGGCCACAGAAAAAGATGATTCCAAAAAGCTTCAATACCGTCATCTCCAGAAGATTCCCCTGCTGGCAAGGGAGACATCAGAGGGAACAGTGGGGGAAAAGCCTCTCAGAAGAGATTTCAATGTCTTTAGGAGGAAAGAAGTCAAACAAGAAATCCCTCCTTTATTCTTTACCCATCTGACGTGAGACTCTGCTTGAGCCCAGAGCAGCAGGACCTTCTTCATGTCCATGCACATGGCCAGACTCCACATATGGGTCATAAAAGTCCTTTCCTGCTCCTTTGTGACTAGTCCAAAACATTCACTCAGAAGCAACCAAATTTCTTTCCCCCCAAACTGATATTTAGGTTATTTCTGTATCCCTGTGATGAGCATTTGCAGGTGTTTTGGTGAGGGGCTTTGCCAAGGGAAGCATCTGAGGACTTTCCTTGTTCTTTCTTACTTTCAAAAGCAATAAACTAAAGCATAAGTGATAAAAACAAGCTAGCTAAAAGTTATAATTTAGTAATTATTAACATAAATTTAATTATGAAATGGCAGACACAGGCAGGTGATCAGGAGCTTGGTGCCCAGCACAGTCTCCAAATAGAGCCAAGGAAATAAAGCACCAGGCACACACAGCTCTTGTGTTTCCAGAGGGAGGACCCTGCCACCATCCCTGTCACCCTGTCACCATCCCTGTCACCACACCTGTCACCCTGCCACCACACAACCAGTGCACAGAGGGTGTTACCTGAGTCAGCCCCAGCCAGCTGAGACAGGGTCTGGGCTCCACTCAGGCTCCTCTGGACTCCTCGAGGCTCTGCGACGTCCCCTTTTTCTCTGAGATGAGATGAAAGAAGTCACCCTTATATAAAACCTGCAGCCAAGCAGACACACCTTTTCCTCGCAGCCTCCCTGGCCCATGAGTAGCCATCCCTCTGCTCCTGCTCCCTGCAAGCAACACCCACCTGCCACCTTCTTGATTTATACAAGGCAACGTCACCACGGACTTGACTGCCTGCCATGTCCCTCTGTGGCCTGGATCACTTGGATGCTGCTTTTTACCCCCTCCAGTTTATCTTAAAAAGGATGCCCTGCAAGCATTGCAGGGATCCCCATCCCAGTGGGGATCCCCAGGCTTAGAGGAAACCAACTTTTTTAGGAAATCCTGAGTTACTGAAGCATCTGAAGCTGACAGGAGGCTGATGGGGCTGCCTGGGGAGGAAGGCAGCACACAGATCACACAAGGATGGGTTCAAGGAGGCTTAAGTAGGAAACTATCTACTTTTTCCAGTCCCTAAGGAGCTGTGGGACTTACAGTGCTCATTCTTGTTTCAAGTGCAGTCCTGAGAAAAGATTTTCTTGACAAAAGAGCAACATGGAGAGGTTGCAGAGACCTGATAAGTGTCGGCTTTTTTGAGACCAAGCTTCAAACTGATTTCAGTTGGATCTGCCAAGTGTCATAAATCAACTGTAAAAAATGAAATTGTATTGAAATGCATAAAGAAAACAACAAATGTAATTTTGAATAAGCAACACTTGGTAGCTGAGGAAGGAATATGGATTACAAAGGAAAATCCTATCCTGCAGAAATGAGGCTCTCACCCCTCAGCAGATGCTTTGGCCAGGCTTCACAGAAGTTTCCATTGTGCAGGGCCCCAGGGAGATCTTATCTGGGGACTTTGTTCGGGTCTGGTCACCCATGTTCAACAGAGACAGAGCTGGGGAAAACCAGGCAGCAAAAAGGGCTGCTGGGGCAGCTGGGGAAGCAGAGAGGGGCAGCGTGCTCGGCCTCATGGAACACAGAGCAGCACAGATACCATCATTGTCCACAAACAGGGGAGAGGAGAAGGAGAGAGGGAGGAGAGGAGACCTGCCCAGGCTCAGAGACAACGCTGGCACAGGAACAAACACAAGCCGTGATGTTCAGGTGGAAGTTGGGAAAGCTGCTACCCCCCCAGTGAGTTTGGGGGTCTCTGTCCCATGGGAATACAGAAGGCAGCAAAAATAGCCTTTGGATGCTCTTCAGTAATTTACTGGGTGTTCTTTCTTGCAGCAGCAGCAAAGTGCTCCCACCAAGTCCCTGAGCATGTGCTGCCATGAGCTCAGGCCCAGTGGAGCTGCCCTGTCACAGAAACGCTGCATGAGCTCCTGTTTTATTACACACACACATCAGCTGGACTGCATTTGGTGTGCTGGTGACAGTCCAGCCCCAAAACCAGGAGCTGGACTAGATGATCTTCAAAGGCCCCTTTCAACCCAAACCACTCCATGATCCTATGAATGGTGTTAGCCCCCCTGAGGAGGCTGGAGCTACAGAGTGAAGTCAAAAACCATCCCCCCTTGAAGATGCAACTCAGCTGTCTGCCAAGATGATGATTGCAGGGCTTGGACAGCAGGGAAGAGACACAGAGCAACACATCAGCCCACCCCAGGCTCCTCCTGGAGTGCATGGTGTGGAGCCACACAAGCAGGTCCCTCCACAGCCGACCCCTCTCCAGCCCATTGCACTCCCACATCCCACCATGAGCTCTCACCCCACTTTCCCCATTTTCTCCTGGTGTTTTACACTCACCTGTTTTATTTCTGGCTCTGCTGCTTGCCCCAGTGTGCTTTTATTGCCTAGGGCAATCTTTTTTTGTTCCTTTTCCAAGAGCCTCATCCAAATGCACAGGGCTGAGGGGTCACCATGAACACCCACAGTGAAGTGTTGATGAGACTGCTCTGGCCTTGTCTGGGCTGCAGGAATATTGCTGCTGGCAAAAGCCACTGCTGAGCATGTACAAATGTGGATTTCCAGCTGGTTTAAGAGATGCCACTGTGTGTGCAATAAACACCCGAGTTGTCCTGTACACACACAGCACAGCTGAACACTCACATCACCTCACCCCATAACTACATGGCCAGAAGCAGAGCTCTGTGCCCAGACATGTGTGTCCTGTAACCCAGCAGGGAGCAGGAGCTGAGGAACATGGCCCATTTTACACACCCTGTCCATATTTCTTCTTGCTCTGAGAGCTTTTCTTCCTCAGTCATATCCTTTGCTTCCCTCCCACATGCCCATATTTCATCCTCTCCTTGCAGAAGTGATTTAGATATCACTTACCAGGAGGTTGGATTCAGTCCTGCAGTGACAAGGGAAGATATATTAAAATAAAGCATTGCAAGAAATTCAAGAAGAGATTATCTCAACACAAATGCTGAAAAGTGGAAGAGCTTATAGAAAGACCAACACCTGCAGAGTGGAGATGCTCCAGGGCAGCTCCTGGCATCCTGCACTGACCTGAACTTGTGGTTCTGCAAGATGGCAGGTTGAACAGCAGCAGGATCTTTAGAAGACTAATATTAAAGTGTATAAATACAATAATTCATTAAATATTATTAAATTAACTGATTTTTTTCTGTAATGTTCAGAACCATGGAAACATAGGGAAATCTTAGGAGAATTGCTCCATGCAGATCAAATTAAAATGCTGAGAAACACTAAATATGAAATAAAATCAGAATTTTTCCACCATGTTTTGAAGAACAGCACCAAATTGTCAAGACAAATGGTGATTTTGAGACATTCCAGAGGTTTGCAAGTTATAGGAGCACAACTTCTCTTCATTGTTAAGTGGCAGATAAAAAATAAAAATTAAAAAAAAAGATGTAAACTCGGGCTGTAAAACTTCTTTAAATGGACAAATAGTAACTCCTTATTAAGAATATGCATAAACTGAATCCTGTCTCTCTTGCTGAAAAACCTAAATCTGGTGGCAGGACTTGCAGCCTGTGCTGGGGCTGCTCTGTACAGATGTTCAGCCTGTTCCTCACAGGGACACTTCCCAGGAATCAGTGGCTGCTTCCAAATGGATGCTGTGAACATTAATAAACTGCTCAGCTCAAACATCCATGGAAAGTAACTCCCTGATGCCACAAGAAGTGGGCAGCTCGAGGGGAAGGAAAAAGCACTCAGGGAGGAAAATGACACAGCAAACCCCAAACCACATCAGGCTGCTAGAACAGAAACTGGGAAAGGAAGGGGCAAAAACAAGAGGCTTTAAGCACTGACTGTACTTGGGCTGTGAAGTCCCAGACTGGTTTCTGAAGAGCTGGAGTTCAGGGGATGAACTGTTTTCCCCACTCAGCACTGTACCAGGGAATATGGAGACATGGAAACCAATCAGATCTGCACTGGAAGGTCAGGCACATGGGCCAGGGGCAGCTCAGGACAGAGCCTGGAAAAGAAATACACAGAGAAGTGTCACTGCTCTGTTTCTTCTGCCTCACTGCGAGCAGGTTTGCTCAGGGCAGTTTTTTTCCCATTCCTGTTAATGGAATTGCTCAGGGAAGCAGAAGGAGGGAGCTCTCTCTGAGCTCCCCAATGCTGTGCAACACACTGAATTCAGCACCAGCAACACGGTGTTTGTGCAGCACCTGTCCCTGCAGAGCTCCCTGTCCTGGGTGGTCAGGGGTGATGGATCCTCCCTGAGCCAGGCTCCAAAACTGATTTCTAGCAACAGAATTTGCCACAACATGAACTAAATTCTCCTAGAAAGGAGCTGGAGGGTTTTAGTAAGAACTGAGGGAATCGAGCCCTGCTCAAGTTTTGGGACTGCCCAGGATTGACAGGAACCCACAATCCCCAGGGCCAGATTTACAGCTGGTTTAGCAGCTTCCATTGTCAGCAACCCAGGAGGGCAGAGCAGCTTAATTAATACCCATCACTCCTGTAGCACAGCGAGCCTTGCCAAGCCCAGCCTGGGCTCAGGCTGACCCAGGGCTCCTGTTTCGTGCACATACCCAGGACTCACGGCACAGAGTGCGTGGGCACACGTCAGAGCCCTCCTTGCCAGCTGTGCCCGTGTCTGATCGCTCACCCGTGCAGTTTCCTACACAGGGAATTCAGAAACAGAAACATCATCTCAGGGAAGGGCCACACGGAGAGTCCAGGCAGTGAAAACAAGGAGAAGGACACAGGCACAGGGGCATCAGCTCCCAGGAGATGCCAGAGGAGGGAGAGCAGCAGCTTTGATTTCTGGAAGTATCCACAATGATGAGCATAAACAGCAAGGCTGAGTAAAATCATTGCTATGAGATAACCACAAATTGATGTCTCCAGGAATTTTATAGACAGGAAACTTTCTTCTTCTGAGCCATGAACTGAAGCAGAAGGAGCATAATGTTATAAGCCCTGAAAAAGGGACAAATTTCATTAGTCACAGGCAACATGATGAGCTGCAGTGCAAAAACAGAGGCAATTCTGCAGATATGACTTCAGCCCTTACCCAGAGCTCCCCAACACAACACTGACAGCAGCACAGGCTGGAGGGCTCTCAGGGCCACCAAGGTATGACAGGGAAGCCTGGGCAGCCCAAATCCCTCCCCAGCTGCTTTGGGCAGGTGCTGGATTCACTGAGTTTTGCAGTATTTTGTCAGTGTTTGTCACTGCCTGCACAGACTGAGGTGCAGTCCAATTGCTGCCCTAAGCACCTTTCTGGGTGGGTATCTTGACTGTTGACTCTCTTAGTTTTGGCCCATTCCAGGTTTCCCCAGGGCATCCTGGCCCCACACAAGACACCTTTGGTGTTAAAACCTGGTATCAGGTGAGCAGAAGAGGCTGTGACCTTCCTGCAGAGCTGCCAGGAGCCTCCAGTGACAAACTACAAGACACACACCAGCCCTCTGCCCTGTGTTTGGGGTGCACAGCCAGAGGCATCCCCTGGATCTGCAGTAGCCAACCTGCACCAGCACCCTCCATCCTTCCCTCCCTCCCTCCCAGCAGAGCCACAACAGCCTGGGTTCCTCAGTGATGCAACGTGCACCTCAAAGTCAATTCCAGTCCTATATTTTAAACAAATGAATCCCTCTCCTGCCTTCTTCCCATCACTTCCAATCACTCGCACTGCGAGCGCTGTGAACGCCTCAATTCCTCCTCACTCTTCATTCCTCCAATTTATTTTTTGTTTTCCTTCCAGCCTGGAAAATGGATTTCTGTCCATTTTGTTGTCTTGGAAAGTGTCGGCACCGTGGTGCCAGCAGAGACTTTTTAAATAAAGACAGCTAATTCCATTTGACTGAAGGAGGGTGACACAGACTCAAAACCATGTTTCTGCCTTGCCTCAGGTTTGGGGAAGATTCACTTTACAAAAAGAAAAGCAGTATTGAGTGAAATTGTCCTTGATAGTCTCCATTAATCCCTGGGAAGAATTAGCAGCAGCTTTATATTACATTCATACATCTTCTGGAAGTAAAGATTTCAGGCTCTCTGTCTTATTCTCAGGTTTTAATAGAGACTTGACATGGTCTCTTTGGACACATCATCAGCACAGGTGGCAGAATTAGTGCCCTGCTTTGTCCAGATGCTCCTCGGGGGATAAATTACAGCCCTGCAGGCAGGAAGGGTTTGGAGTCAGCATTATGGAAATAAATGCTTATATCCAGGAAGACACCAACTGCTCTAAGGAAAATGCAGCTGAAACCAGAGAGCTCATGTTAAGCAAACCTTGTCGATGAGTTAATTATCCTCAAAGCAGGGCTAAGGTCTACTTCAGCCATGTGCCATTTCCCTTCCATGGTCAGTCCAGTGTCGGTGCACGGATCCTGTCTTGGGGAAGAAGCATCAAAACATCGGTGTGATGCTGAAAGGAGACACAGAGGTATTAAAGAAGAAGTCTGAAGGGTGAGTCACACCAGTCAGGCAGGCAGCTGTCCTGCCGCTGACCCTGCAGGGTCAGCATCCTAGTTGGCACCCACAACTGGTGCAGTGGACTGTGAGCACCCACCTCTCCTGTCCTGCACACAGGGGAGGCACCACAGATCTCACACACCCTGCCTGGGTTCTCCTGAAGACCTATTTCCACTCAAAAAATGGGCGAGGACCTCAGCTCCTGGAGAGGTAAACCAGAGACAAGGAGTGAACCTGTGGCCAGGCCTGGAGGCTTGTCCCCATGGGCTGATGGAATATACCCCTGTACCGCAGAGGAGCACAAGGGAGAGGCCTCTGGGAACACGCAGGGAGCACAACGACCCCACGAACACCCCGCGCGGGACTCGAACCGGCGGCCCCGGATCAGCGTTGCAGCCCGGGCTGGGGCGCCCCCTGCGGGCGCGGGGAGGAAGCGCGCGGGGACACGGACCAGGGACCCACAGCCCCCCGTAGGGATGGGATGGGGATGGGATGTACGGGGGCAGGGCAGGGCAGCAGGAGGATCCTGCTGGAGCCCTGGGGGTTTGGAGCTGGAACAGAAAATGCACCGGTTGAGAAGACTCCACAGAAAATGATTCCAAAGGCTCACAGGGGATGGTAACGCTCCTTCAAGCCCCAGGGTGGGCAGATCCATTCCTTTGCAATGAATGCAACACAGACAAAATAGAGAGAGAACATCTAATTCCCCTTTCACTCTGAGGAGGGATTTGACACCAACCTGACACACAGCAAGGAATGAAGTGCCAGCCCAGAGCACAGACTCAGCCCAGCATGACAATTACGTGGTCAGAGTGATGGGGACAGACTTCTTAGCAGGGCCTGTTGCATTAGGACAAGGGGTAACGGCTTTAAACCAGAAGACAGAAGATTCAGACTAGAGATAAGGAAGAAGGTTTTTACAATGAGGTTGGTAAGACACTGGCACAGGTTACCTGGAGAAACTGTGGCTGTCCCATCCCTGGAAGTGTTCAAGGCCGGGTTGGAGCAGGCTCATTTAGTTGGAGGTGTCTGTGCCCATGGCAAGGGGCTTGGACTAGACAACTTTGAAAGGTCCCTTCCAAGCCAAACTGTTCTATGAGTCTAAGTTTAAAAAAAAAAATAATTGGTTCAAGGCCAATTTCATTCACTGACACAGTAAAAACAAGACTTTGATAGCACAGATTGATCCATTAACAACATCCCTTAATGAGCTCCACAGCAGAGCTCCTTCCCTGCACGATGGGATGCACACACCGGCACAGACATGCCAAAGGTCCTGGCCAGCTGCGAGCACTGCAGGAAAACACCACACACACCTCACCTGCACGGCAGAAAGAAATGTGTCACGGTTAAAAACTCACTGCAATACTAATTAAAACCTACATAAGGATCCACATTTGCTTTTGGCATCCCATCATTGAGCAAGAAGGACCCCCATAAACATTTGGGGGCACAGGTTCTTACAGCTGGAATTTGTGTGTGAAATCACCACGGGCTCTGACAAGGTGTTTTAGCTGGATCACCCCAACACTGAACCCCAGCATGCAGCCCTCCAAACCATCTCCCAAATGAAGGATGGGATTCTTCAAGGCACCCTCAGGCTCCAGTAATTTCCAACAGCCTCTCCTGCCTGCAGATGCTCAGACCGTAAATAATCACTACACATTTTTGCTGTCACTGATATTTTCTTGCCCGAGGCAGCCACTCTCCATCCTTCCTCCGAGATAAGGCTGGGGAGTTTCACAATGTTTGGGTGCTTTGAGTGGAATCTTCTCAACATCAAAGACCCAGTAGGGTTTTCAGTGAGGCTTTAGAACCAAGTTGAGGATTTTTAATGTGCCATACAGCACCCAGCATCAAAGCGACTGCATCTGCAGGGACCTGCTGTTAACAAAGTCACCGATAGCACAGAAATACAGCTGAACTAAACAGCTTTATCACCAGTATTTTCAGCAACTTTTATGTACAGGATATGAGCACTCTGGAGGTTTACTCCAAGCAGAGAGTCTGAATAAAAACCCTGACTTCCCTATTTGCCATGTAAAATTAGCCAGATGGAAATGAGGACTTCAGAATCTTTGAGCTTGTGCTGCACAGCTCAGTATAAATATTCTCATTGAATTAAGACACTTCACAGCCCTCACACACAGAATCAATGTCATCACCAGCAGTTGGCAGGAGAGCTCTGCTATTTCAGGATACAATTGGTTTTTCTTTCCCAGCAGAAGTTATTGTGAGCAGGGGCTAGCAGGGCTGTCAGGGGAGAGGCATGGTCGACATGGCCATGGGCAAGAGCAGCACTGCTGCGTGGAAAACACAGCCTTGCTGCTCAGGAAACAAATCCCTGCTGCTCAGGCTCTGCCCCGGTAACACCAGCAACATGCCACTCCTTCTCTCCCATGGTTCATTCCTCCCAGGAGCCAGAGCATCCTGTTTCTCACACCAAACTCTCCACATGCCTCTGACACGGTGCCCTCCAGAACCGGCAGTGAAGAGGCTCGTGGTGGAACCCCCACACCAGGAGTGATGTTGCTGCCTTGGCTGAGTGACAGGGAGGGCAGAAACTGCTCCTCCACCAGAGCACAGAGCGTGGGGATGGCAGCCAAACAGCTGCCACAGAGGAACCCAGCCCTGCTCCTGCAGCGTGAGCTGCAACACTCCCCACAACACAAGCTGCTTTTCTGGGAGCTGGAGCAAACACACATCTTCCTCCAGTTTCTCTCTGTTTTTTAGAGAATAAGTAAGACAAGCAAGGGCAAAGCAATGTGACTGGGGCAGAGTGGGATCCGTGGGTCACCTCTGCAGCACTGCACACCAACCAAAGGTGAAACACCTGCTGCCTCACCCAGGTGAGTGGGGATTCAGGACATAACACAGCAATTTGGTGACAGCTTCAGAGCCACAGGATTCTCATTCATTGTTGCCAAACCCTGACGCAAGGAGGAGATAAGACATCCTGAGACTTAATTTTCTAAGGTGAAAAGCAGAATCTTGATTAGATGCTTGTCCTTGTCAAAGAAAATGTGCGCCCAGCCCCACTCTGCAATGCTCTGTCTTCCCACCCCTTTGCCTGTTTTCTCCATTATTTTTAAAGTAACAGCCTCCAGCATCTTTTCAGACCAGCAGGCACCATCCCTGCAGATGCTGCGACCCCACTGCTGAATGTCACACTGATTACATGTGTGCAAAGCAGCAGGTCTGAATTCAAAGGCTTTGGGCAGCCTCTCAGCAGCCATCCTGCTTGGCCAACAGCAGATATCTGCTGTACCCCAGGGCTGGGCAGGCACAGGGCTCCCAGCTGCCACACAGCTGAGAAAATCAAACCAATATTATTAACTTAATGCCAGCCCTGGGTGCCTCCACCAGCGATCAAAGCCACCTTCGGCTTCACTGGCATGCAGTGACTTGTAAAAGGCTGAGCTGAAACAGTATTTCGTGGCTTGAATTGCTTCAAATCCCCCAGGAACAAGTGTCACATCTTTCAATAGCTATAGTGCTAATAATAAAACAGGGACCTCTTCCAGTATCACAGCACAAACAGTAGTTATTTCTCTCTCAAAGCTTTGATTCCTAAAACCTTTCTTACATTCAGTTTGACATCAAAACACCCATCTCATTCACTCAGGCTGTCACAGGAGAGTTGTGTGCTATTAGAAATAGCCCTGAGGTGAATTAAGAACAGCCTGTAATGATGTTCCACTACAGCAACTTTATTTCTACCAAACCAAATAAATGAGCAATATTTTATCTGATGTGCCTTGGCTCGGCAGAGAGAGGCAGCTGCTCCCCATATGATTTATTGAATGGATGTTTTCTAAATAGCCAAAGTCAGGCTCTGGAGCCAGCCACAAAATTTCCCATTCCCTAATAGCTGAGCAGAGACAGGAGAAGGACGTTCAGGTTCTGGATAGTGGCAAGTTTGGGCATGAACCATTTTATTGGCAATTTTCCCCCCTATAAACAGAATGTGCCTGCAAGAAACTGTATGTAAAATAATAATCTATAAATATGGATGCCCAAAAGCTGGCAGCAATGATACAGGACACAGACAAACCTCGCTGCACATCTGCAGAAGCAACACAGTCCAGCACAGTCAGGGGAGCTTTGGGTGTTCAAAGACACAGAGTGCTGCCAGAAGACCAGGATAAGGGGAAGGAAAGGATGGAGGGGGCAAAGAAAAAAGGACCTTGGTGTCTCTTTGGGAGTGGTACAGGCAGCACAACCCAGCACTGCAGCCACACTGGGGTATGGCACTGTCACCCCAGAGCACAGCCCTGGCACCGCAGTGAGGTGAGCAGAGAGAGGAGAAATAAAGAAATCACACAAGCACCAGCAAGCAGGGCTGCAGCAGACAGAGCTAAAGTGGGATTTGGGGCTTCTGGAGAACTGGCAAGAGGAAATGGATGTTCACATTAGCAATTAAAACGTGGGGTATTCTGCCAAAGGACAGCACCAAAGCCAAGGAGTTAATGAGATGCAAACCGGGTTGGGACATTCCCAGGGACACTGAGGACACAGGGAAGTGCTGCCCTGAGCAGTAACACATTTCATGGATATCCCACTTCATGGATAACACACTCCAGTGCACTCTGACTCCAGCACCAGAAGAGCAAGGGGAAGCAGGTGGGTGCTTTAACACGTGCTGCAAAGTGCTGGTGCCTCTGAAGGGCCTGCCAGCAAGAGCTGCCAGCAAGGAGTGACAGTCCCAATGGATGGAGATGATCCTTTCAGGGTATTTTGATTCTTTTCATGCCAGAGCCATGGGAAAAGCTGACAAGGGCAGGGCAAAATCCTGAGCACACACAGCAAGTGCCCAGTCTGGGCAGTGCTGGGATTCCTGCTCGGAGAGAGGAAAAATGCCCCAATATTTATAGCCTGGGGAGTGCCAAGCACTCGATTCCACACACTGGCTGAATGTCTGCTCTGGGAGCAGAGCCCATAGCGAGGGTCCCTCGGGGTGATGGCGCAGGGGGTCCCCCAGAGTGTGAGCTGGGGAGACACCAGTCCCAGGAGTCCCCATCTGTGGAACTGCTGATCAAACACTCCCGGGCTGGGGAAAAGCTCCCAGTGCTGCTTTGTTGGTGTTAGTCAGCACTGTCAGCCCTGTCTGCTGGAACGTCAGGGAAGCCTTGAGGGAAAATAGCTTAAAACCTCCCCCAAAAGCTCACAAAGGCTTGTCCTTATGCCAGTTCAAGTCCCTGTCAGCAGATTCCCAAACCAAAGCAGCCTTTGATGCCAGCTGGGCACACATTCCCCACAATATTTCACTCCAGAGCTATAAAAACAACAACAAAAAGAATTTCTCTGATACTTTGCCCTTGACTAATGTGCACTTACTGAAATAAATAACCACCTGGTCTTGCCACTGAAGAGCAGCACAAACATTGCCACAAGCAGATTATTGACCAGAACTACAGAAGCCAAGTTATAAACAGGTTCATAATTCAATAAACAGAACTGTAAAGCATTTCTAAACAGACCATGCACACCTCACTCTACCTGCCCTCCAACAAAGGAAGTCAAATACCTATTTATGAGATTCTAACTTCCTATTTTCTACGCCATTCAACACAAAGAAGAAAAAGAATCAAGATAAAGGGAAGGCATATTTTAGCTGTACAGGATTTATTCATTCAATTTACATTTGAATCAATTATCCCGGCGACGCTCGAACGCTGCCAACGTGATTTAGGTGGCTGAACACAAATCATAAATAGTGCAGCATTCAAGTCATATAATCCGTGCCTGCCGTTCCTGGATCACTCCGTGAGCAGGAGGAATATCCCGACTCTCAGCGTGCCATTCTCTCTGAGTAACAGCGTGCTTGGCCACAGTTCAGAACAGAACTCAAACAAAGCCCTGGCTATCGCCCAGCCCAGGGGATTAGGGATAAACCCCTGGAGGGCTCGGCCAAGCCCCCAGCTCGGCCAGCACTGAGCACAGGCTGGAGGGACAGCAGGGCAGGCAGGAACTCACTTGGCTGAGCTGGACATTTGTCTCCCATGTAAGGAGCCTCGAGGTCACGGATGGTGAGAGAGCCCCTCGCTCATGCTGTGCCCAGAGGGCATGGCTGCCTCTTTGGGGTTGTGGCAACTCATCCTGTACCTCAGGATTTTGGTTTTGTGCATCTCTCTGGAAAGAAGAACAAAACAACCACTACCAACAACAACAACAAAAAAAAAACCAGAGGAAAAAACTCAACTAATTTCACAAGCACGGAGTGAATCCTCTCCCCTACTCAGCTTTCTCTAGTAGAATATATCTATGCTTCAATACAGTTTAGCCTTGCACCCGACACAGGCAGGAGACAAAGAATTATGGAGCCATGTATCCCATTAGCATCCAAATGCAGCTGTGGAGACAAGGGGTTTTTCCAGAGATAAGGTGTCTTTGAAACAGCACTAGGAAGAGGAAAAATTTCTTTTATGAAACACACATTTTTCACCGACCTGGAATCCACAGCGTGTTATAAAACTGAATTTGTTGCTGTTGTTTTTATTTCACAGCATTAATCACTAAAGGCTTGCTTAGGTAGGCAGGAAAAATCCATTTCCCCTCGTATTAACTTCACCTCATTTTAGAAGCTTTTCAAGGCCCACATAAATGCAAGTAAACACTCCCAAGTCTGGCTGGTCCTGCACTGGCTGGACAGTCCAGACATGGAGGGAGATTAAATCCTGGCAGCTCCATCACCCAGTGTTTGGTTTAAATGAGCATTTCTAGAATGCTGTTTCCTTTGGGACAAAGAATGAGAGGAGATTCACCCTCTATCCCAGAGGATTAGCTGTGCAGGGGCAGAAAAAGCCTCTGTGTTAGTCCCGGCATCCCAAGCACTGGGATTTCTCCAGCTTTGAGATTCCATGAATTAACAAGCACAGAGATCTCACCCCCTTGGCCTGCCCTGTCTCCCCATTAAGGTTTCATGAGAACCAGCACCCAAAGGTGAAAGGAAGGGCCAGAAAGGTTCAGTGCAGATATTTAACAAATCTCTTTTGTATTTGCTAAAGCAGATGTGCAGTTACAACACAGGATTGTTACCCCAGTGACAACATCCTGCTTGCAGTCAATTCTTAGTAAAATTATCTTATTACAATGTGAAGGAACAGATGGATTTGGTGCATCATCTGGAGACAAACAGACCCAGGTCAGGTGTAGGCAAAAACACCCATCAGAGCTTTGGAATTTTACTGCTCAGTCCTCCAGAAAACCAACCACATCTTCCTACAATATGTATAAACGTTACTTTGGCACATGAACAGCACAGGCTGAGAGCCACAGTGATCCTTGTGGATACGGGAGGTTCATTGTGCCCTGCCTGCCTTTCAGGAATCAACACAAATACAACGTGCAATTGCTCCAGTAAAAAACAGGCACTTGGACTGCTCCAAAAAGGGGAGGGGGTATGAGTCAAAACAAAACAAAAATTAAAAAAAAAACAAACAAAAAAAAAAACAAAAAACCCCACAAAAACATAACAAAAAAAACAAAACCGCAAACCCCCCAACAAACAAAACGCCACAACAACAGCAATAACAACAGAAGAAACTACCAAAAAAAATTAAAAAAAACACCACCAAAAAACCAAACCTCTTGGCTTGTATAATTTGGATTTTGAGTAAGGAGCAATCAGGAAAGAAAACATCCCTGTGGACTTGCAATGGATTTCCAGAACAAAAGCTCCCAAGGGACCTTGAAGGAGGTTCATCTGAAAAACAAAAGATGACCTTCTGGGCCAGTCACAAGAACCCGTTGCTGCAATCCCAGCCCCTGCCCTCTGGCAGCACAGGGATTTCTGCTCCAAAGGCTTTGCACATCATCGTTGCTGCTTTAGCAGGAGCTGCTGTGAGACCCGTCCTGGCTCTGCCACCGCCCCCTGAGCTGCTCCCTCATCGCTCCTGCCCAAGCTGCGAGAAACTGCTGGGAAACTTCAGCCTCGCGACAGAGCGCACATTTCCCTCCCGAGGCATTTCAGAGGAGTAATTATGGGTGGCTTGGGCACACACATGCTTTTCCCTTTCTCAAATGCAATTACAGCTGCAGAGAAACAGAAGGAGATTTATGGAGGAAACACCAGCAGAATCGATACATCAGCCCAGGTGGAAGACCGTGATTTTGAGCTGCTGCTGAACTACACTAAACCACCTAAATTAACTTAATTAGGTGTCAAAACAAGTTTATTTGATATATCAAAGACATTTGTTTAAAAAACCCCTCAATATAGTTTAAAAAAGCAGGCTTGGCTCTCAGTCAACACAGCTCCTCCAACGAACTTCCAAAGATTTCATGTTCCAGGAGGCACAGGCCATCTCTGCAGACATTTTACAGCTCATCTCAAATTTATATTTAGATAAGGGGGATCAGCAATTTACAGGAAAAAAACCAAATCAGAAATAACAGCCAACAACTGATTCTAAGGAGAGCAGGGAGACAGTTTGGCTTGAAAGCAAAGCTTGACATGCCTGAGCCTCAGTACTGCCACAATGAGCTGTTCACACGTCTGGATGGAGACACATCAGAAGACATTTTATATAACTTTGTCCATTCCCTCCTTCCTCCTTTCCCTTTGCCACAAGTTTTTAAGTTCCCATACATCCAGGGCAGCATTTAAAAACAGAGCAACATCTCTAAATAATTAGTGAACACTCCCACCATGGTATGGTGTGTCCTGAAGCTTTTCACAGCTGTGTGTGCAGCTGGCACAGCCCATCACAAACACCCCAGCGGGTCGGGGAAGCCCCAGGGCACCTCCCAGCCAGCACCGTGAGGGCACAGGGACACTGAGAAGGAGCATCACTCAGAATTTCTATGGAACAGCAGCTCCTCTGCCCAACGGAGAAGCAGCTGGAAACATGAGAATGTTTCTGCATTCCAGGCTCAGAGATTGAAGCTTAAGTCAGGGGAAAACCAAGGCCTAATTGTTTTTCTTTTAGAGGTGGCAGGTTCTCAGCCGCGCTGTCACACATCGTTTCTGAGCTGCTGTTACTCATTAGCAGAGCGGGACCGAGCAGAGATTTCCTCTTGCAGAGCAGGAGGGCACAGAGAGGAGCACACAGTGCTCGGGAGGGTTCAACGTGTGATGCACCTGCAGCTCACGATGCTGCCACGGGGACCACCCGCTGCAGTCCCGAGCGGCGGCCCCGGGGTGGGTGACAAGCGGCGGCCCCGGGGAGGGATGACAAGCGGCGGCCCCGGGGGGGGTGACAAGCTCACCGCCAGGGACATAACCCAGGCTCCTGCTCTGTCTCAGCAGCAGGGCTTTGCAAAGGGATGACGTGCTGCAAGCCGAGTGAGAAAAATCCCTTTTCTCTTGCTCGTGGCCCCAGGGAAAGGCACCAGAAATGAGCTGTGCCTTGGTTTGTAACTCGAATGGGATATTGTTGCTTAACGTGCTTCCACAGTGGCATCAATATCGCTGCAGACGAAATGAAACTACTGTGGAACAAAACAAACCACTAGCAGACAAGAACAATTAGAGAAATAAGAGAGCTGATCATCAGGAGAGGATTTGAACTCGGTTTGATGTTTTTAAGCGCTGCCTGAGGAGAGGGCACTCTCAGTAAGCAGAGGGACCCTTCTCTGCCATGAGAAGGGAGCACACAAAACACAACGGGCTCCATTCCAAGGCTCTTCTGTCCAGCCAAGATCACCAGAGTCCAGACCCGAGGAAGCCCCAGGTGCCTCACCCCCAGCACTGCCAGTCCCTCCTGAGATCCCTGCACAACAACTGCATCCCAGCTTTTCCCTAGAATAATCCACCCAACATCAGTGATTTCAGGGACTGAAATAGTTTACAAGGTCATTCCAAGCATCTATTTGAAGTACACTCTTAAGTAACACCAAGTCTCTATTTTTATTTAACATACTCAGGTCTGTACAAAGGACACTCCCCTATGGAGAGGGTGTAAGTAAAAGGTCCTTCCCCCAGACACCCACTGCAAAATGCAGTCCTGGCAGGAGCTGCTCACAGGGGTGTGCCTTGTAAAACCAACCCACCACCCTCCTCTGTGAGGCTGTTACATCATGTGCTGTTATGAGTCCCAGTTCCCCAAATCATGAGGGAAACATCATTGTGTATGAAACATTCAAAATAAACATTATAAAACATTATACAATGCCAAGGACCTTGCCCTGTTGCTTTACTCTTACCTCTAATGATGAGAAAAACTGTGCTCCGTGCTGTGCAGATGAGTGATGAGACCTGTGTACAAACAGACCCACAGCACAAAAGCTGAGGAACACAAAGGATCAGAAAAGTGCCCTAAAATGTTAGGAAAAGTAGAATGCAAGGCCCATGAGTTAATGCACCTTTCCAGACATGTCTTGGGCCTCTCTTCCTCCAGGCAAACACACCTGAACCTGCAGATCTCCCCAGCTGCACCACCAAGCCAAAGTCCTGCCTTCTCCCAGTAAAATGAGCAAATAAAGATGAATTAATAAAATACCAATGCACACTGTACAGTTCACAGTGTTGTTCCACCACTCGTGTTTACCTTTGTGCTCAACACATGCAGTAAAGCTCAGGCTTAGATCAGAAAAAGCAGCATCAATGTCTTGTAAAAGGCATTTACAGTAATCCCTTTATTTCCTGACTACCACACAGCCAAGTTGGACTCTCAGGGTGGCACCAAAGCTGCCCCTCTGTGCCTCCCTGGGGAAGCTCTGCCCTTTCCCTTGCACTGCCCCTTTCAAGCTGCAATCCAAGCCTTGCTGGTGCTCACAGGGATGATGTAGTGGAGGCTGCCATGTGTTTTGGCTTTCCTAATTGTCCCCTATGGTCTACTAAGTATAATTACCAAATAATGTCTGTAAACACGACTGTGTCCTTGGCGATCAGGCCCAGCAGCCCGCCCAGTGTCTCCTCTGTGGGTCCCTGGCCACCCACCCTCATCCCAAAGCCTCAGCATCTCACAGGCATGAGCAGAACAGCAGCCAACACTCCACCTTCCTCTCACCAGAGCTGCTGACAGGCAGCTGCTCAGGATTTCAGCCAATAAAAATAACAAACTGTCGGTGTTCTAAGGATCAAGTGCTCCGAGGAAGGATGATGAGCCTCTATAAATGGTGTATTTGCACTTCACACCAGCTGCTCCCCTGTACAAAGGCATCTGGCCAGGCCTGTTGCCCTGAGTCTCACCTGGGGTCTCATCTCTCAGGTCCCATTCTGCACCAGAGCCAGTGCCACAGAGTGGGATCGTGGCAGAAGACCCCTCTCAATGCCACAGGATCAAACAAGGAGGGGCACAAAGCCAGAGATTATAAAGGAGACATTTTAGCCACTAATAAAAACAACAAAGCTCAACACGTCCTTTTCTTGCTCCCACGTCCCTGCTCATTCCAGCAATCCTGTACCTGCCCCCAACAGATTTTCCTCTTGGACAAGGGGCAGTGACATGTCCACACAGTTTGGCAGCTCTGAACAGCCAATTCTCCATGAACTTGGTTTTCATCACCAGTGTTTTTAAATCACCTGTTTCAAGAACCATCTCTGCTCTCACTGGGAGTCAGGGCACACCCACACCAGGCACCCAAAAACCCAGCAAGGCTGTTGTGGCTCCTGCCCACGGTGCTGCCATCCTGCAAGAACAGTCTCTGGGATTGGGCTGCTGGTGATGGGAGCCCGAGAAACCTGTCCCACCTGCACCCTGGGCTCAGGGGCCAGCTCAGGGTACATTCACCAACAGCTGCAATTATTGTAAACACAAGAATTGGCTGTAAATATTCCTGGTCAAAACTGACAACATGAGGTGACAGGAATTGCAGCATTTTTACACTGATTTTAATTGTTTTCTGGCCACACTGAAATTGATTTTTATTTGCTATAACTCTAAAATTTAAGTGTCTGCTCCTAAAATTTTGCTGAACATAGATCTGGTTTTGCTCAAGAGCACAAATCTTGCAACATCTTAGGAGATCAAAAGCTAGAGGCCAAAATAACTGACTCTATGGGGACACAGCAATTAAAAATAAACAGAGAAAAATATTTATTTGTTTCTTTTCTTTTTAAAACCTGCTATAAGATCTGACAGGACCCTTCAGAGCCACGGGCTGCTCCTGCCTCATTTCAGCACTTCCAGTGTCTGCACAAGCCCTGGATCTGCTGGTGCCTCACCTGGACTCCAGCTCTGCTCCTGAGCTCCCACAACTGACCAAAGACTACGAGTGTTTAAGAATTGAACCCTTTTGGTAGGAGAGCCAGGATTCCTCACACACTTTCAAATAAGAATATACGAAGGACAAACAAACCACAAGTTAATTATAAACCTGGTCATAGCAGCTAAGAAAACACTGGAAGGTAAATATCTGCTCAGGTGAGATTATTCTGCCACAGAGCCAAGGTCCTGCTCCACGAAAGGCCAGATCAACATTCCCAGGTGAGTATTCCATGGGGTTGGACCTGCCTGTCTTCCCCAGAGCTGCCACTGCCTGACACTGCAGCTGCTGCTGAAGTGATGATAAGCCTGAGGGTTTTATGTACCAAATGTGAGATATGTTCTTCAAATGACCCTCCAAGAGCTCAGGAGCTCTGAAGGGACGAGGGATGAAATCCATCCACTGCCAATCTGTTGAACGGATAAAATTAATTCATGAAGATTTTCACTAAGGACAAGCTCAACAATTTCTGGGGGTTCTTGTCAGTTTACCCTTTGTAACTTTAAGAAACTGCAAGAAAGTTATCTGGCGGGGGGGGGGGGGGGGGGAAATAAAGAAGAAAAAGGAGGATTTTCATTGCCTCAGGGATGTGGACAGTGTAAGTAACAACTGTAGAGCTCAGAAGTTCACAGCAAATATTAGACCAACATTTATCACTCGGGCACAGTGTGGATCAGCTGAGCATGGTCTTGTTTAGAGATTTGCCCAATGTATAGTCAGGACCCTTCTGGTCCATATTTCTGATTTCATTACAGGTAAGTATTGGAGTTCAGTTTCCTCCTGAAGATGCTTCAATGCTCCTGAATGTCCAGGCTGGAAGATCCAGCCATGAGCACCCACAGCCTTGGTCTGGGCTCCTGCACTTCCCTGCCCAGCAGCCCTCCCTCCTCACCCACTGAGCAAGCACAACCACAGCCTTCCTCAGCACTGAGGATGAGGATGGTCATATCAGGATTTTGCTCACATTTCTGTTGTGAAATCACCTAGAAGAGAGGACACAGAGACTCATGTACTGTCTGCTCTCCTTCCTTTGTGCCCAGCGTGTGGGCTGCAGCACAGGACCAACAATTCCCACCTTTTGTACAGCTGCTGCTTCACTCTACAGATCTTGCTGCCAGTTTTGCTCATTTTGTTTTTGCTAAAACTTAAAATTTTACCAGCAGCTCTCTGGGTCTTGAGAGAATCAGCTCTTATCTTGACATTTTCACCTTCTGCTGGTGAGGTTGTCTGCAAATGTCAGAGGCATCATCACAGTCCTAAAGCTCCTACACTTCAAATCACACCCCATGGACCATTACAATCCTGCTTTTATCTGAAGTACATTCAACATGTTTGAAGTCTGACAGCACTTCTTGAGGGGCATTACTTCCTTTCAAGATTAAGCACAAGAGAATGTCACGTAAAGACAGATTCTGCAGCAACTTTACTGAGATATAAAATAACCAGAATTAGAAAGTTACACTGCTGTCCACGACAAGGCAGAGAGAGAAGCAAGGACACCAGGAGGTGATGCTTTCTCATTTCTGAAAGAGTCTGTTCCCTGGGAGCAGGACTCGAGGAGGAGCAGCCACAGTGCTTAGACAGTGTGCAGAGTTTGGATCGAGCCTTCCTTCCCTCCAGCTCTTACCCAAAGGCCAGAATGATGCTGTTTGGCTTGGGCAGTGTCTTCTTTGGGCTGTTTCATGACAAGGAAAGCAGATGCCAAGTCTCTGCAACAGGAAAACAGGAAATGGGATTCCCTCCAGCACTGAAGCCTGGCTGTGGGAACCCACCCAGCACATGTTCCTCTCATCAGCTGCACTTGCAGCTCACACAAAATCTTTGTTTCTTTTGCATGCTTCTCATGGATTCCTCTGGATTCTCAGTAACTGTCTGACTGTTGGAAATAAGTCATATGACACCATAAGGTCTCTATTGGTTTTTCTCTACTACCTTTCAGCATGCTGCATTTAGGATCATTCATTGGCTTCAAGAGCACTAAGAGGAACAGCATCCACCACTGGAAGCACTTGGAAAAGTTGAATCACTTATTTTGGGACACTTCTGGCCGGATGGTGGCCCCATTTCCATTGGGGTCAACTTCTAATGGCTCCACAGGGAACCAGCACAGGATGAGCTCCACATCCAAGCAATATTCATTGGAATACCAAGAAGATAAAACCTCCTCTACTTCCCTCAGAATCAAGTGCTTTGAGAAACTTATGGCAAAGGCCACAATGCATTTGCAAACAACAACCCCACTCAGGTGCTGGCAGTGCCTCTGAAAGCTGCAAGAGATTCTGAGAATCAACATGTAAATCAGAGCACTGAGTCATGAGCAGAGCTTTAATCTAAATTTGTTCTGTTGATGTGGCAGGAGATTTGTTCCACATCAAGCTGTTTATGTTAGGATGTGACAGTGAGTAGATTTAGCTCATGTTTCAGTCTGCTAGAACCCAGAGTATGTCCTAGAAACATGGTCTGTTTAATTCTGCTTGTTTTTTACTGCTGGAACACTATTAATATGCATCCTGCCTTTATTTGGATGGCTTCCCCATCACTCTCCAACTACTTTGTAGAGGGCACTTCTCCAAAATTGTAATACCTCTACAAATATTCACCATGTTCCCAGCCCAGGGAAGGCCAGAGAGTGCCTGGAGTGCAAATGAGTGATAAAGCATAACACAGCAAAGCTCATCTCCATGTGTTAATTAGCACTGATGAGAAACAAGTTTAACTCTTTCTAAATCTCCTAAGAAAGCATCAGTGTAATTTGATGAGCTGGACAACGTGTAATTGGAGTGTCTGAATCAACCCAAACTTTCATCAGAATGGTAGCAGGGAGGGAGCAGGTCCCTGTGCACACCCAGCTCTGGGACCTGCCTGTGCCATCAGAAATGTCACAATGTCACCCCAGCCCTGATTCCAACAGGAGATCAGCTCATCCAGTGTCAACAAAGGATGCCTTGGCACCCTTGGCACCTGATGAGGCTGGGGCTCAGGTGGGCTGTCCCTGGGAGGAGAGAGGCCATCCAGATCCCACCACTTACACACCAGCTCTTCAGAACACAACGTCAGATCTATTCATTATGCAAACCCATAAATGTGGACAAAGAGCAAAGCCATTACTGGTCTTGCTGGAGACAGGCCATGGTAGCCATGAGACAGTGCAATGGCATCATAACCAGATTAGGAGATCCATAAATACAGCTTGTTGGGATTGGAGGCTGCTACAGCTTTAAAGGAGAAAGAAAACAATGCCTTGAGGGCATCTGCAGTGCCCTGTCCAGAGGGAGAGGCCAGTAAAGCCAAGCACATCCCAAAATACTGATCCTGCAAAGACTAAATCATTATCTCCTTGCAGGCACACTGAGAAGGATTTCTCCTCTCACCGTGTCCTTCTCACACCGGGAAGGTGGAGCACAGGAAGTTGTTTACTGTACTGGAACCAGCATCAACAACAGGAACACGATCCACTAACAATTCCTGCCAGGAATTATTTGCAGATAAAAATGACCCGTGAAGTACAGCCCAGTAAAACCACATTAACATACAACAAACATCACGAGGCTAAGAAGACAGCAGGCAGAAAAACTCTAATTGCATGAAGGCTGCTTAATTATTTTTAAGGTTGCAAGAGAAGCCCAACAGAACACGAGCTCAATTCAGCAGACTTTGCAGGAATTTCTATCAGTCCTATCACAATTCCACCCTCCTGCTACAGCAGGACAGCCATGAATGCTGACCAGCATCAACTGGCTGATTAAGACACAAATCTCAATATTACTAATAAAACAGCAAGTGTCAGAAATAATAGCTGCTATGAGCCTGTACAGTTTCACTGCAGAATGGAGAAAAAAGAACTTTTATGGTGTCTGGCCAATAAATTTATCTCTTGGGAACCATCAAAACAGAGGATGCCTTTCTGTAAAGCAATCACTGATGGCCTACAAGAACAGAAAATATCCAGCTCTGCATGACAATGACAGTGGTGTCTGAGCCAGGGAGCAGATCCTCAGCCAAGGCTGGGGGGGACAGGGCTGTGTCTGACAGGCTGCCTGGAGGAGACAAATTCCAGGGCAATTGAAGAAGCCACGAAAGAGAAAGTTATCAAAAAATCAGAGAATATTAGAGAGGAGAAATATGAGTTAAAAACAGCAAGACAAAGAAGGGAAAAGAGGAGAGATGTTTATAAAAGCATCCAAACCTCGAACCCCTGCAGTGATCCCAGGCAGAAATTCTTGACCTGAACAGATTTGGACAGTGAAGCTCAATTGACTCATTCCATATCCAGGTAAAACATGATTTGAGAAGAGAAAGGAGCCACTGCTGGCCTTCATTCCATGCAAAGCCAGGGCTACATGCCAAGGCTATGCAAATCCTTCACCCTATCCCAGATGGAAAACCAAAGAAATCCAGCACAGAGCTGGTCCCTTCCCTCCTTTCTGAGGAACAAGGGAGGAAGAGGAAATCTCCTTTTGCAGTGGGGGGCAGCAGGATTTTGGAAGCTGTTAAAGACTGCAAGAAGAAATAAAAACCAAAGATGCATGATCTCATGATCCATATAGAAAAGGCAGCAGAGAAAAAGATGTGGGAAGGGCAGCACAGGAGAGGGATGCACAAGTCAAGTGCAGCAACTCTTCAGACAGTCCCTTGGACAGCACAGCAGCCAGGACTTGGCTCTGGCAAGTCAGTGATTTACAACCTAAAATCAGAGAGTCCTAATAGAAAAATAAAACCCTGTCAGTGTAAGTGATGGTGCTTGCAGGGACCCGCCAGCCTCCTGGAGCAGCTGCTCACCAGGACCTGCCAAGGAATGGGAATCACCAGGAGGAAACAAGCTGTCCTGCTAGGAGGGATGGGGAATTCCTCTGGCTTACAGGTCCTGGATATCCCCCTGAGCAGGAGGGGCAGATACCCAGCAGTGCTCTCCAGGTCAGCAGCTCCTGGTACTCTGATGGAAGAAACACAGTTTCTGCTAAAAACTAGAATATCAGTGAAAAATGAGGTGAATGCTCTGAGCTCAAGCAGAGAAGGAAGCACAGAGCAAACTGATTGATCACATTTTGGCATTAAAAAGGGGCCCAGACAAGAAGCCCACACCTCATCCATGAACAAAAATGTCTAGATATTACTATCTGTCTGTATTAGAGAAAACTGCATTTCTAAAAGAAACCTCTCTTGTCCTGCCCTCCTGCATTCTCTTGCCATGGAGCACACCGGAGGGATGGCTGAGGAACAGCTCTGGCCCTTCAGCACCATCCCTGCTTTGCTCAGTTCCTGAAAAAAATAACACAAACCAATCGTGGTTTGAAAGGATCCAGGCATGTAGATTAACAGCAGCAACGGGCCCCCAAAGAAACAATTTAAACAGCCAAATGCTGAATGTTTGTAAGTAGTCAAGACTTTGCAAGGCGCTCATGGGCTGAATTCCCTCCTATGCAAAGCTTCTGTGCAAACAACCAAACAAACCCCCCAAATTCCGCAGAGATGACCCGGGTTAATCCCACCACATAAATCCTTCCCTGAAAGCTGCACACAAACCCCAGGCTGCTCCCAGCACAAACCAAAGCCCAACATTACCACCTGGTGGAAATTCTCTTCTGCTACAGCCACAAGCAGTAAAATCCCGACTTTCGTTCAGCACAGGAAAAGAAGCCGCTTTTAGGCAGAGGGTGAGACCGAGCTCAGTCCTGCACACCAAGGGACCACCACGAGCTGTGGGGTTAAACCCACAGGTTTGGCAGCACAGAGAGACGACTCTGTGTGGGAGGAAGGCAACGAGCAGCCCCCACACACCCACACCATGTCCCTCGAGTTCATCTATGGATGGCAGAGAAGATGTACAAGAAGGACTTTTTTTTTTTTTTGTAAGATAAGACAAAATTTGCAGTTTGATAAATCATGACAGGCATAGAAGACTCAACGTTACCAACATCAAACCCAGCTGTTTAGGAGCCCAGGTGCCAGCAATGGGGATTTTGGACTCCTGGAAGCAGTAATTTAACATTCACATCTCTTGTTATTGCCAAATTGTTTGAATCTTCTGTTGCAGAGACCCCCAAATCCCAGGCAGAAGTTGTTCAGCCTGCATTGCTGAGCAGCAGAGCACAGCCCAAAAGAGGGAGGAAACAGGGGTTGCTGAGGCTGAGAGAAACAGCACAAACAACACAGCTGTAGCTAAAAAAAATATTAATGGTCAGATGTCTCTCAACTTTATAACAGCTCAGATACAACCCCCTGTTCAGGCACTCTCCAGCTGAACAGCAACCATGGGGCTCTCTGCTGGAGCCCCTCAGAGTTTGGGAGCTGGTGGATGTCTGCCAGGCTAAAGGCACCAGGAAAGCAGAGAAGGGGGATGGGAGAATGCAGAGCCAGAGCAGAAAAGTGAGAAACAGGAATGAGATGCAAATAGAGAGAGACACAATCAAGGAGTGTGAACTATAAAAAGAAAGAGGTGGGAAGAAAAGGAAAAGGGAAATTTAAATGGTGGGAAAGTTGAGCAATATTTGTAAGAAAAGGCAGAGAGATATAACTGGAAGGTAAATTAGAATATTAAGGGAAGGGACTGACCAGGAAGACTGGGGTGTGCAGATGAGCACGGTGGCCTCATGCATTGCTGCTGAATTAGCCCCTCTCCTGGGCTGTGTCCTGCTCCACTCCTCTGGGAAGGCAGATCCAAATGCACCCGTTCAGTACCCCCCACCTTCTCTCCAGCCGGAGATGCAGCATCCTCCAGTGCCTCACCCCATCTCCCTGCCCACACTCCCCCTCCAGACAGGCTCCCTCAGCACCTCAAACTCACCATGAGCCTCCCCAGCCAGTGGCAGCTCAGCCTCAGCCTCTCTGCCCCAACCCACCCACAAGCCAGGTGAAAAAAACCCAAAACAAACTAAACCAAACCATAAGACAAAAGCACCCACCCACCTCCCCAAGTTTCCCAGCAAGTAAAAGGGTGCTAACGGTGTGTTTTTCTTGGAAGGAAGATAATATTAAAGTCACAGCAGCATGGCCTGTTACCACTGAGCAATGGGGAAATCCCAGATCCAAGGCAGAGACCTGTCCTACCAGAGCCTGCCCGTGTGATTTTAATGGCAGTGAGGGAAGTGCTGTGGCTCTTATCAGTGGCTGAGCAGGAGGCAACAAGCTCGAGCTCAGGAATGAACTTTTTCTGGTGGCACCAGTTCCCAAGGAGTGCCTGGGAAAGAGGAAGGATCTCACTTAATGGCATTGTGGTTTGAGCCTCAGTGTGTTACTGCAAATGCCTTTTGAGAGAGGAGAGGGGAGGAGGTTCTGTTCAGTCTCATCCTCTGCTTCTGATTCTTCAGAAGAGTCCAGTGGATCATTGACAGTACAGTGTGAGTCTGAGGGGAAGCAGAAAGCAGGAGGGAGCAGAGGGGACTGGCCACAGTAGGTGGAAAAAGGGAAAAAACAGTAAAAAGCCAAATAAGGATAAAGGAAATAGAGCATTTCTGTGCCTAACTGGTTCAGGGCAGACAGAGGATTGAGGGTGCATCTCTGGCACTGAGGAAAGGCCATAAGAGCATCTTAATGCAACATTCCCCCAGGACTCTGCACTGCAAATCCAGCAGGCAAAGGTTGTGTGAGGATGCACAGGACTCCCAGGGCAATGCCAGGACTGGGCAGAGCCCAGAGCCAGAGAAGGATCACAACAAAGTCCCTGCTCTCCAGAGAGCTGGCCTGGGAGTGCAGCCACCATTCCCTGGGGACCCAAAAGGTGTGGGAACACTGGTAGTAAAGTACAATTCCTACTTTGATATGGGAAGGTACAAGGCAAGGAGAGGAGTAGGAGTGCCACTGGTCCACTGTTATCAATATTTATATTATGCCAGTAGTTTAGGAGCAATAAAAACATCCAAGGACAATTTTAAAGGCCAGATTCACTGCCCCTTGGAGACACAGCCACAACAACAGTTTGCTGCACTGTCTTACACAAAAGTGCTCTGGGGTCTTCAAAGTTTAGAGTTCTTGGAGAAAATCTTGGAGACAGTGTCTCCTGCCAGGACACAAATGCATTGCTGGAAGACCTGGAAGAGAGGCACAAATGGCTGAAATGGCAGAAGTGACATTTAATTGTTTCCACATACCATTTAGCAGTGAGTAGTAAAAAAATTAAATAAAACATGATAAGGTCTTGCTACTTGCAAAACATGAATGAGAAGTGAGTGGGGACCTGAAACAATCCATGAGCAAGAAATCCCTTTGCACAAAGCAGCCACACTCAGTGCAAAGCTCATCCCACAAACTGGAAGCAGAAGTCCCCCTGCACAGCATGGAGCAGAATTCTCTCTGAGTGCTGGGAGCAGAGTTCCAGGGAGCTGTGAGCACCACTCCACAGCAGGGAATGCAGCTGGAGCTCAGGGCACTGAGTTACCCCCTCTCAGGGACCCCTTTCACAGAAGAGAGGCTGACCCAAAGTCCTGGTGTAAAGGAGGCATTTACCCCTTTGGAGCAGAGTCCCACCCACAATCCAAGGCCGTGGCACAGCTGTCCCTTCAGCAAGGGAAGAGATCCTGACACATTTGTTGTCACTGATATCAAGGAATTTGGTGCAGGTCTGCAGAGAAAGATCCCCTGACACAGGAGTAATGACACACGGGTGGCACCGTGGCCTCACACCCACGGCCATGTCAACAGGCACACACGGTGTTAAAGGTGCTGGTAACACCCCCAGATCACAAAACAACTACCAAAGGCAAAATTCCTTTGACTTGCAAGAAAAAGACACTGTGCACAGCCCCAGAACAGGCAGCAATTTTTGTAAATACCACAGAATCACAGAATGGTTTGGGTTGGAAGCGACCTTGAAGCTCACCTCATTGCAACCCCCTGCAATGGGCAGGAACACCCTCCACTATTCCAAGTTGCTCCAAAGCTCCCCCAACCTGAGCCTGAACACTTCCAGGGATGGGGCAGCCCCAGTTTCTCAGGACAGCAGTTCCATCCAGCAAGCTGACATTGCTCAGACCTGTGACTTTCAGTGCAGTCCTTGATTAATCTCTCCAAGCTGCAGAAAACAAACAGGTTGTTTTCAGAATTCAGACAAAGGCTGCCACCATCTGCCTCTCTGGACTTCACTGTCACCTGCAGTGACAAACAGGCTTCCTTGTGCCTCTGCTCTTGGATGAGCTCTGTCCCAAAAGAGCTGCAAGTCAAATGTTTTTCAGCCACAATAACCTTTAGAGACAGACTAAAAGTTCAAGAAAAACTCCTCAAACCATGTTAGCTTGAAGGTCACTAATGCCAAAATGGAGAGAAACTGGAACCAAGGGTCCAGTTGTACCCCCCCAGAATTCAACACCAACTCATGACCTGGTGCTCAGTCTGGAACACTTGACTCAGCCAGCAGGAGCCCAAGTTGGGACAAGATGCTCCTGGGAAATCAATGAAAAATATTCCTTATGAGAAAAATTGTTTGTTCTCCATCTCACACTTCCTAAAAAGCAGCAACACAAAGGAAAAGAATTTCTCTCAGACATCTTCAGCCATCAATCCATGCACATTCCCCCCACCACACAACACTGCTCTGCCCCTGCTGTCTCAGCACCCAGGTTTGCTAACCCTGCAGTCACCTGGAAGGATTCCACTCTGGATGAGGGAGAGAGGTGCAAGGCAAAGGAAAAAGCTGGGACTGGGATGAACTGGAGGGGACACTGTAGTCTGATGAAAAGGCAAGCATATATATGAAGTTCATCATATTTCACCTCACTGAAGGTCTCTATAATCCCTAAAAAATCAGAAATTATTGTTTTTCAAAGCACAGAATCAAGAGTGGAAGTAGAGTGACCTCAGAGCAGAAGGGGGATGCAATTCAACACTTGCCTACAGTGGAGTTGGGACCTTTATCCTTTTGCTAAATGTCTGCCAAACTTTTGCACTTTGTTTAGAAATTCATGCTCTACTCTTGCCCTGCCTTTAGTATTAGAAAGGAAAAAAATTGTCTAATGTGGAATTGAATTCCATGAGTTTGTTTCACCCTGGGCAGGGCCAGACTTCTGTCTGCAGCAGCCCCTCACAGCAACTTCAGTCTCCTCCTCAAGCCTCGGTGCAGTCTCTCTCCAGGCTCAGTTCAAGCTCAGTTCTTTTAATCTTCCTGAATAGGCCATTTTACCTCTGTAAATCCAGAATCCATGAAGGAGAATAGCTGTCATAACTTATATCCTGGTTGCCTTTGTCACAGGCACAATCTACTGCGTTCCTGGTTTTACATACAATAGCCAAACCAGCCTGATTAAACCCAAAAGAGAACACATTTAAAGGAGCCATTTATCACCAAACCTATTACTTTATAGTAGACATTCTTAAGTGAGGAGCTGGTTTATTAGGCCAGTTCTGTCAGGGAGGATGCTCCTGTTTTCTGTTGGATGGGAAGATGAATGCTGAAGGAGCAGACACTTTGCAGGGCAGCACAGGAGAAACAGTTTATTGGAAGCAGCTCTGAGCACAGGTCTGGGCCTCAGAAATACCCCACAGTCACGTTGCTTTTTTGGGCATTTTGGAGAGCTTTCCAGCATGGGATCACTGAATTTGGGTCACACATAGTCCAGCTCCTTCCTGCAGGACAGACAGTCACGTGCACAGTATCAAAGGGAGCAGAATTAATTACTGAGAGTCTGTGGTGCTGACAAAGAACTGTGGAAGATGGCTCTGAAAACAAGCACTGCCTACCCCCAGTAACAAATGGGGTTCCTTTTTTTTCTTCCTTCCTTTTTTTGTTTTCAATAAATCAGGAAATGACTTTTGCAACTGCTACTCCTTCGCCCTCATCTTTCATCCCAGAGGACACTGTCATTCCCCAGGCTGTGAAGCATCACAGTCAGTGTCAGCCTCAGAATGCACCATTGAGATCTCTATTGTTAATATTATCTATAATTTCTTTCCTTGCATGCAGAACTCACTCAAACCTGTGAAAACAAGCATTGCAAATTCAGGTCTAGACTCAACCAGGTAATTCATAACTGAGAAAAAAGACCATAAACATGGCAGGCTGCAATAGATGTGTCAAAGGTGAAGCCCCAAAGCATCCTGCAGCACACTTCCAGGGTTTCCAAACCAGCAAACACATTTATTGGATGCCTGAATGGTGCAGTTCATGGCCATTACACACCTGGACAGGCATGGCATACAGTTTTTTTAAACTGGCTATTTGGACATGCTGCCTTCTTGTTTGCACACACACCTGCAATGATTCTGCACATAGAACAAACCACCTCAACCCTGAAGCATTAAAATTGCATTGTCATTATCACTCACTAATCAAAACTTCCCTAAATTGATCAAAAGGGAATCACAGGTTGCAGCTGTTACCTTGCCTTACTACTGGAAACCTCTAGCATGAATGTTATTGCCTTTAAATATTGAATGTTTGAAGGAGGAAGCAAAGGAACATTTCTCATAAGAAGCATATCATGAATTAGGAGGTGAGGGAATTCATTTCATCAAGTATTTCAAGAGATGTTTCCCAGCCTGTTTGTTGTTTACCTTAAGTGAGCAAAAATAGTTTCTTCCACTTGCTGAGCACGGGAAGTACCTGTGAAAGGCCATCTCTGACACTTGTCTGAGAATTTTCTGTGCTGCAAAGCAGTCTGATTCCCAAATGGACCACGTGGAGCTTTGAAGGCACACAGACCTCATCAAGGGAGAAACAGCTGCAGTAAATGCACTGGAAACAGCCTCCAGTGGTGCCAGGGGAGGGTTAGGTTGGATAGTAGAGAACATTTCTGCCCTGAGAGGGTAGTCAAGCACTGGCACAGGCTACCCAGGATAGTGGTGGAATCACCATCCCTGGGGGGATTTAAAAGGACATCTGGCACTTGGGGACATGGTTTAGTGGTGGCCTTGGCAGTGCTGAGATTGGACTCAATCTTAAAAGGCTTTTCCAACCTGAACAATCCTATGATTTTTACAAGGTCACTATTTCTGAGTCTCTGTAAGAAATGGCCTCTGTTTGCAAGGCATCACCACTCCTGGTAACCCCACTAACAGCTCCTGCCAGTGCAAGCACAGCTTTAGAGATGAGCCTTACCTGAGACAGACAGAAACCAGTTACCACCAGTTCCTCATGCCCCATCCTTCAGCACTGTCAGGGTAGGATGGTTGTCACTTGCAGCACATTCCACCTGTTCCCACCTCCCTGTGCCTCTGCAGCTCCCAGGGTGACAGTCCCACCTGCCCCTCTGTGTGGGGCTCCACCATCACCCCGACAGCCACTGTCACAACCCTCTCTGGCCATTTCCCTCCTCACTCTCCCAAAAAGCTTTTCCTTCAGAGAAAAGCCAAGATTAAACACAGGTTTGTATTCAGGTCTTGAAAACAGACCCACCTCCAACATCCCTCATTTTAACCTCATCTGCTCACCATCCATAAATACCACCCTGCAGAGCGCTGGACATGTCCAGGTTTAGATCCAAACTGTCCCCTGAGATTTAATGCCTTCTGAATGTCCATTCATCCCTGTGCATCCCCTGGGGACAAAATCAGAGTCAGAGCTCTATGAGAAGATTGACAGGCAACCATTTTATGAAATATTTTCAAGAGAAAAATGTCCACAAAACATCTGTTGGACTTTCAAACAAAAAAATTGCATCAGTTCATGTGTCCCACAGTTCTGACAGGTCAGATGAAAGAATTTTTAATATATAAATGTATATGCTTGTATATAAACAATATAAATGTCTGTAACTTGTTTATAGATCTTTAATATTATTGTATGTTGCCATATTATTTCAATATTTATACATTGCTTAAATAAATATTTAGACCTATTTAACATTGATATATATTATTATATATTATTTAAAGGCCACAGTTCACAAAGCCAGCCAGCTGTGTTGAAAAAGAGAAAACAATTTTTACAGAGAGTGAACTTTGCCTTCTCAGAGCTGGGGCTGCTTTCTAGAAACTTCCTTTTTGGTCTTAGAAAGTTTCAGAAGTTTAGTTTAACTTTGTTCCTTATTAAATAGAAAAGAAACATTTTTTTGGAAGATAAAGATTGTCTTAATGACAGTTTAAATATGTGTGTCCTCAAAAAAAGAAGCATTTTCTTCCAGAGAGCCTCATTCCTCAGCTTAACAGGTGTTACTCAAAAAACAAACCCCATTTGTTTTCCCTTTCTTTGGCTGGACTTTGGCTGTACCAAACCCAGCTCCTTTCCTGCAGCACAGCTACCTGAGCACACAGTCCTGCCCAGTATTGTGCACTCCTCACTCCTCTTTAGCCACAGAAAAGTGCACTTTTCCTTCTCTTCCTTAGGGGTGTTCTCCCATATCAGACACCTTCCCAGTTTTCCCTGTTGATTCCACAGCATGAGTTTGTTCTTATGCATTTATCCTCTATCACCACAACCTTCTCTAATTTCCACTCCCGTACTCACCTTCCATGTTCTCTGCTCACACATTTAACATCACTCCTCCTGCTGACTCCAGGCCCAGGAACTCTCCAAATGGGATTTCTGTGAGGAACCAACAGCCACAGCCACATCTCATCCCAGGAGATCTCTCAGCAGTTCCTTCAGGTCTCCTTCCTGCAGATCCTGCCTTGGATTTTGCTCCCTGCATTCTGAGCCCCACCAGTGACAGGGCTGCACTCACCTCCCTCCACTGCGGTTTCACTCCAGTTAACCAGAAGTTATGATTATGAACCTGAAGCAGCTCTGTCTCTCCTTGCTTTCTCTGCATTAGATCAGTAATTCCTCAGCTGCTCTGACACAGCACAGGGGCCCTGACACAAATTCTCTGCCAGTATCTCCCAGCTCTGTGGTAACAGCCCACATTATTAGTCCCTTTTTCTTGCATCAGTACAGGAATAGAGGCACAGGCTGAGCACCACCAGGCTGTCTTGAAACCTATGGTACAGCCCTCTGAGCTCACACATCAACTTGCAAAAAAAGTGTCTTTCCCTTGTGAGGGCAGATTCCTGCCTTATCTTGGGCAGGATGCTCCCAACTCCCACTTCTCAGTTCTTCAGTCCTGTGGAAGAACATCCCACCAGACTACGAGATGCTCAAGCAGTCACACTAAATAGCGATATGATACAACAGCAACAAAGTTTCTGGCCTTTATTTGAAGGCTTTTACCAGTTACAGTAAGAATTGTCATTGCAAACCAGGAATTTTTTAAAAAACGAATAATAAAAGTTAAAAAAAAACATCCACAAGTCCACCTGCAAGTAAGACATGTTGGTACAGAAAGGAGATGTGCGCTTTTGCCTCTTCCATTCTGTTTGTTTTTCAAAAAACTGATAAACTAAGATACTAGGAAAGGTTGGATGCTATTGGAATCATTCCAGCAGGTGAGCATTTAAATTTAACAGCATATACTGTACCAGGGTAACAGAGTAGCTACGTCAAGTCTATGGGCTCGAGTTGGGCTTACTGTAATTTGCTTCCCAAAAAAGGACATTGAAAAACAGATTATGCCAAGATATCCATAGTAGAGCCATAATTTGACTCTATGAGTTTGTTCCCATTCTATTTATAACTCATCTTGGTAGCAAAGAAGTGATGTAAGCAACTGGAAATCTGAGTAGCGTGTAACCAACCAGATTGCCACTGCACTTCAGCTTCATAATGCATGTCCAGTATGTCCACATATCCATCAGCCTCCCAGGGCACACCAGCAGGAATTCTGACTCAGCATTCTCTTACCAGAAAAGGCTATTTACTTGCTTTGACCAAAATCAACCCCTGTGACAACCTGGGTGCTTCCCAGTTCCATACATACAATCCTGTTAGAAAGAGATTTGAAGCAACCAGGTCCCAGTGCACAAGTTCTGACCTCCCACAAGTCATCTCCACCTTCAGCCACATCCTGCTGCCACCTTTTGCTTTGAGTTGCTGGAATAATGGAGTATTTAGAGTCGAAAAAATATGCTTCCGACTTCAAGGAGTAATGGGAAAGAAGATTTTATGTGCCTCAGACCCCAGTTCCACACCTGTGCTCGTGCAATCCAGCCCCAGCTGTGCCACACCAGCAGGCAGTGCCAGCAGTGCCTGTTCTCCAGAGCCCTCAGGGACAGGGAGGGAGCTGCCCAGCACGAGAGCAGCCCTGCAGGGATCACCTCCCACTGCAAGGTCAGAAACCCCCCCTGAGCCCTTCTCTGCAGGTGCTGCACACACAGCTGTGACGGGAGAATCGAAGCTCACCTATGAAACACACTTCAAATCAAAAAAATCACCTAAGTTTACAGTCAGTCTGCTCACAGAGCCTGTTGACAGAAAACAATTAACATCTCATCTGTTTATAACTAATACCCAGTGTTTTAGTAGTTTTAAAACACATTAAACACACGTGATATGGCAGCATTCCTGTTACACAGCCCCATCCCAAAGCCATGAGGACGAGGAAGTCAACACCACACTCACATCCCATCCACTTGTGGGAGGGAAAAATAAAGAAAGGGGAAATAAAAAAAGCACTCAAGCAACCATTTCCCCCAGCACATTCCAAAGAAAGTTCCAAGATTTCTGCTATTGAGGTTAGCAATGCCTGGGGCTCGAGAATGGAAGGTGAGATTCCAGGTCCTGCAAGCTTCACCATGGAACTACCACGAGCTTCAGCTCTGCCTAATTGTATCTGAAAGCACAAGAGACTCCAGCAGACATGACACTCTTGAAATACAGAACTTTATTTAGAAACTGCTTAAAATAGAAAAACCCTGTCAAGAAAAATCCAAGTCAAATATGGTTTCTCAGTAAAATGGAGTTTTAGGGCAACAGAAGTCTAAAAGGCCACAAGAGAAATAGCACCACTGCAATTTTAAACAATGGCTAGATACTTGCATTTTTGGCATTCACTGAATTTGGGTTTTTCTCTGAACTTCACAAAGATTCATGCACTACACAATTACCATAAAATGCTCTCCTACACACATTTTAGGACAAGCTACCACCAGAAACAAATGAATACAAGCACAACAGACTGATCAATCTCAGTAGTGAAGGGGGGTCAGAAGTCTTGCAGGATCTTGCCAAACACAACAATAATGAGGGGCATGATAGCAAAGAAGGACAGTTAAGGAAAGTACTTTAAATATTAATATTTAAGTTAGTCTTGGTACTGTATTTTCTGCAATAACATTAGCTCTGTTAGCCAGCATCTTTTAGTTTTTACCCCAGAAGACTACTGAACTGGCAAGTGTTATTAATATGCCCTGGTTTGAAGGGGAAAAAAACCACAGAAAAATATCATCCTCATATGCTCAATTCACTTTCATTCAAAGCCAGTTGCACAGCACAAGTCCTGTTACAACTATTGGGTGTGATCAGCATTCCTTGGGATGGGAAAAGGAAAAATGAGACACCAAGGATTCCAACAGAAATGAAAATAAACAGAACAAATAGAAACAAGAGCCAGGAAGAAAAATTACTTCTGAAGGACATTTCAGGCAGTAAGACTGGATGCTTTGTTTCGTTTTTCTTACAGAAAACACAGTACGTTTTGGCAAAGCCACAATGCCACAGAAAAAGGCTTCAGCACTCTTCAAGGTAATTTATGTGTCTCAGCTGTTCATACTCCCTCTAATCTTGTGACAGGCAACGTTAAGGCCCATTTCATCGAGAACTAATCACTTAGTAAGCAGCTTTACATAGGAATGGAGTTTTGTTTTAATAGCCCCTTTTGAGCACTTGCTGACACAGTGAGATTGCCATGCAAGGCCTCTCGGACAGCAGTGAATGGAGTTAAACAAACGTCTACCCCAATATGAAGCACATAAAATCTCCCATCACATTACTTCAATTTGGCATATGGAAGCATATTTTAAATACTCTTAAGGCATTTATTATAATTTCTGTGCTGCAATTTCACATTAACTCAATCTTTCTGTGAGTCAGAGTCTTTAATTTCTCTACTACACACCACCTTAGATACAAAAAGAGTCTTCCCACAAACCAGTGTTTTACCAGCAAACCATTCTGCAACGAGTTCCAAATATTCAGCCTCTTGCTCCCTAAATATACCACCTGGATGTGAATACTGCTCTGCTACAGCGTGAGAAAGAGCTCCTGACTCAACCCCACTGTACAGGTGAGACTTCTGCAAAGTGCACTTTAAGAAGAGGTACTTTTTGCTTATGAAAAGAAACCAGTGAGTCCTCTAAGAATAAAGTGGAGTATTTTACAGTTAAGCACATGATCTGGGGCAAAGAATTCTGATGTTGCTGCTCTGCTGGTACAGTATGTGGTCTGTTAATACTCTTCTTGTTCCTCCTGCGGTGCTCCTTCGTCAGGTATCACAAAGCCTTCCTGAAGGGGAGGAAAACAAGAGCTTTAATGAAAATCTGGTGTCAAACCAGTTCCAAGTTACAAGGAAAAAAAGCTACTAGGCTTTTTTTTTCCCTTTTACTTCAGATAGATACCCTTAAGTCACTACATACAGTGTCAAGATGTATTACCAGTAGTATTTTCCTCTTTGATCTATTTGTTACATACTTCTCATGAAAAGCCAGCCTTGTTTGCTGCCTGACTGTAATTGTTATCTGCTCCTTTATTACAGGAAAAAGCTAGGCCATAAACCTTCTGGAAAAAAAGGTCAAACTAGAAGGAGCCCTGGAAAGCAAACCAGCTTCCAATTACAAGGGCAGGGAGGAACTGTGCAACCCAATTTATAACAGATTACTTACATCTGTGGCATAAAGAATTTCCACAATCCTCTGCAACACTGGATCATTCTCCCCTTCATTCTCCTGGCAGATCAATTCAATGTTCCTCAATTTGCCAAAGTAGAAGTCTCTCTCCTTCTCCAGATCTTCAACAGTAAGTTTCAAGACATTGATCTGCCAAGGGGCATCAATAATAATTTATCCACCAGAGACAGAACTGAGCAGGATCTATGCAAAAGGCGGGTCCCCAAAAGTTCATGGAGGGTGTTGATATGCAAAGCACTTCAGCAGTAACTGAGGTATGGGGGAGGGGGACTGTGAGAGGAGGGAAAGGGCTGTTTTTCTAACTGTCATATTATCATATTATTGCCACAAAAAACATCCAGTCCAACACACACAAAACCACTTGGAAATTCTAAAGGCTGATTCCATGAAATAGGTAAAGCACTGACTGCCTGCAGTTCTTTTTGCTCACACATTCTTTCACAACAACTCTCCTGCTGACAGCAGTTTCAGTTGTGTTACACTCAGGATTTCAGTGAAGGAGCAGCTGCTCATAGCTCCATTGGAATGCTGAGAGAGCTGCAACACAGCTGTGGAAATACTTACAAATCATGCTATGTGTGACACGGCACACACTGGGGTTAAATGTCTGGGCACTCCTGTGCAGGAGGGGTTTTACTCCCATAAGGACACCAAGACACTGCAGCAAAGGGTCCCAATTAAGTGATTTTACATGAGCTGACTGGATTCAGATCATTTCTTCCACCTGCCCAACCCAGACCTTTCATGCTACTGGAGAAACAAACCTGCACACAGCTCTGCCCAGCAGAGGTCAGTGACAGGGCTGTCCTGTACACACCTGCTCGATCAATCCGGCCGATTCCTCATCTCCTCCTCCCTTTTTGACCATCCCAGACCCAGCTTTGGGAGTTGCTGCAGTCCTCTGGGCGACGATGGGCCTCTGTGGGGCTGCAAGATCAACCCACCAATTAACTCAAATTGATTCCCCTCCTAGAAAGGTACTATCTCCCCTCCAAACATGCTCAGGCATGCAAGAGTTTGAAGATATGTTCCTTCCTTGACTCCATGTGGCATGTGGTTTTTTTTGGCATGTCTTGGCACCAATCCTTGCCATTTTCTCTTTTAGAGAAGGCTGTTCTCTCTGCAGCCTCCACACCTGGGTGCCACAGCAGCCACAGTGTTCGAGCCTAACAACTCTGAAACAAGATGCAAAACACTTCAGGCCCATACACTGATTTTACATAGCAACCCAGTCTTCTTTTTCCCCAGAGTTTTTGATGATCTAGATAATCTTTTAACTAGTTTCTCTACCTGCACTGCCAGTACCGAGGGATTTCCTGGGTTTGTTCATGACTGGAGCAACGAGGTTTGGTGCTATTGTGTCTTGGCCTTGTCGAGCAGCAACAGGATCATAGTCCTTCCCATCATAGTTTGCATCAAAGAACTTTTTGAACCACTGAACAAATTCAAAGTTGTCCTGAAATTTTCCTTTCACTAGTTTGTCCACAGGAATTATCTGAAGTAGGGAAAAAGAGAAAAAAAAAAGTCAGACTCATATTAAGGACAAAGAACCTCTGTATTTTTATGGAATGTTTTAAAATTAATGCACTCAGAAGACATACAAATTCAACTCTTGTCCAGTCTAGAGAAAATGCTCCTTAACCACAACTATGTCAAATAGTAGGATTTTTGCTAATAATTGGAATGAAAACCAAATCAGGCTCACTGTGAGGGTCCACATAATTTTAAGTAATTCTGCAGCAAGGTTTCTGCTACACCAAGGCCACACACAAACTGCTGCCTGTCCATGTGAAGCTGCTCAGACAGTGCTGGCTCTGATGGGTATGAACTGCTGACCAACACCAGAACTGCTACAAGAGCAGAACATCATCTTATAGCAGATTCCAGCTCCTCTGGAAGCAGGTGTGCAACTAAAGATTAATTAAAAGATGCAGCACAAGGTGAAGTGTTGTCTGTAGATCACAAGCTGAAGTCCATGACCTGGCAGGGCCAGGAGCCACAACTGTTACGTGGCCACAGATTCGTGAAAACCCAGAATGGTTTGGGTTGGAAGGGACTGAAAACTCATCTCGTTTCAACTCTCTGCCATGGGCAGGGACATCTTCCACCAGCCCAGACTGCTCAGACCTCCACCCAGCCTGACCTTTAACATTTCCAGGCATGGGGCAGCCCCAGCTTCTCTGGGCAATCTGTGCCAGGGCCTCAGCACCCTTTAAACACCCTTTTTTTCAAAATGACCATTTTCCAAAGGACCATTCAGAATTTGGAAGCCATACTGCTTGTCCAGGTGTGGGCAGACAGCACTGTCCCCATGCAGAGACTGACTCTGTCAGAGCTGCTGCCAGCACACAGTGAGATGTCTTTTTAAAGAAGCAAAAAGCTTTAACACAGAAAAGTTCTGCATCCTACCAAACACCCTGTCTGTAACTAATACCTGGATAAATCCCTCTTCCATAAGCAGAACTGTCACTCTCAGCCTGAACAAGCTTTTTCACAAATCTCATTGTCACTAAAAATCACATATTTTAATACATGGAGGTATTTAAAAGCTGTGCAGATGTGGCACTTGGGGACACGGTTTAGTAGTGGCCTTGGAGGTGCTGGGGGAACAGTTGGAATCAATGGCCTTAGAGGGCTTTTCCAACTTTAACAATTATTTCATTCTGTATACTGGTAAAGAGGAATTTGAAATCCTCAGGACTGTCACAGCAGTGAGTTATGGGAATACACCTTGCATAAAGAAGGTCAAAAAAGGAAGCTCAAGGACACCTCTTCACACAGAAATTTCAGGGTTAGTCTGTGCCACAGAAGCCGCACAGAATGAAAACAGAACTTTCATCTCATCATTAAGAACTACAAACCTGCCCTTGGCTGGAGTAAAGCAGAGCATGTCCCAGATGAAGTGAGGGCCCCAGTGCAAACCAAAAGCAAAAGTTTTGAGAGTTACAAACCCAAAGCATAATCTTTTCCCAGATTTAGTCAGCCCTCAGTTTGAAAGTACATTGCATCTACACTGACATTAAGAGCACAGAGAAATCAGTTGTATCTCAGCTTACTTTGTCAACACCCATTCGTTTAAAACCTGCTTGTAGAACCTTGAAGTTTTGAATGTACTCATGTTCCAATTTTGCTTGAAACTTCACTTTCTTGAGTGCTACAGAACCTGGGAAGAGCATGTCCATGAACTGACAGTATGCAGCACCTGCCAAAGGAGAAGAACACAAATCCTGGGATGAGTCAAGTCAGCTCAGCTCACTGACCTTCACAAGTTACTTTCCAGGTAGATCAGCAAACTGACCTGACTCACAAGCCCTTAAAGGCAACAAAGGCAAGAAAAGAGGAACCTCCAGTCTCCTTTTTGGTGCAGCATGGCCATAAACAACCCTATGGGAGCTGCTGAACCAAACTTTTGGGCTCATTACTTCAGCTGTTATGAATAAGAGCAATCCTGCCTCCATAATTCAAAGGGAAAAAGAAAAATCCAATGAGGAATTTGGCTTTCCTTTCTTCACGAATATCACTACAGATCTGAGATGTTCCCTGTGTCCTACAGGATGTAATCTGCTCTTAACAACACTAATAGCACTAAATCAGAAAAAGGATTATTCTAAAAATTGTATTTCACCATTACTGAAGCAGTGATACATTTACTACCTACAAATAGATACACACAATTCAAGGTGCCCTCCAAGATAAAAGGCCAATTAAGATGGATTATATTTAAAACAGGCCTTAATCAAAGAACTGAAATAAGATAGTGATTTTTTTCCTATTAATTTTAAATCCTTCATGTCCTCTAATTCAGCTCCTGCTCTAATAAGAGCCACAAAGGACAGACAATCACCTCCAAAAATTAGCCTTTGGAGGATATACAAGCACAGTAAAAAAGAAGTTTTTAAACTAGATCATCTCTCTGCAGTGATGATACACAACCATGTGCCACTGAGAACACAAGCACAACATTTAGAGCATTATTTCCCCAGCAGCATGAATGAATTAAGGAGTAATGGGAACTCCAACCTAAACCATCAAACAGCTACACAACAACAAGCTTTGGGGAGCTATCTGAAAGCCAGGAAGTCATATAGAACAGCATTGCCCTAAAACTACTCTATTCATCTTAAACACATCCTATAATAGTTCACTTTCTATCAAGACATTTTGCAGAGGGTTCCACTTTCACCTGCTACCAGAAGATTGATGTCATCCACAAAAAAAATGACTCCAAAAACACAAAACCAGCTCTTGCTGTTTGCCCTCCCCTGTCTCTCAGTGCACTTGCTGCAGAACTCCAACTCAAACACAGAGGACTTGCCAGAACCCAGGGGTTTGCTCACTCTTGGCAGTCCCAGTGATAACCATGATCAAAAGAGGGATCACAGCATAAGTCAAAGGTCATCTTTTGTGCATTTATGCAACCTCAAACTGCTACTGTCACTACTGCCCTTGCCAAAGGCAGCAAAGCAAGCTTGGAAACTCCTGCTCTGACAGGAGAGCAAAAGCCAGCACATACCCAGTGAGGCACAAAGCAATTCTGCCAACACAGGAAAGAGACATTACTCAGCGTGTACATAAACAGCTCTCAGCCTTTTCCTCAAAACAGGTGAGATGAAACTGTGCAGAGCCAGTACTAATTATCCTCCCTTCAACACAGAGCTCCTGCAGCATTCAGGACTCACTCCAGTGCAAAACACCCCTGCAAATCAGCCCTGTACACAGCAGGGTTCCAACCTGCCTATCCAAAAGCAGACACAGCTTATCACTTCCCTTCCTTCTGCAGCTGTAGCTCTTTAGTTCCTTCACCCTTAGTTTTTCTCCATCATCACACCAGAGAAAAGCCACTACAAATACCTGTTCAGATGTCTGAAGTGACTCTCTTGCTCCTCTGTAATCTTTGGGATTGTTTTTTACAGGCTGTCTTGACAGTCCCAAACTTACTTTAAATCTATTCCTCCTTTTATTCCACATCTCTCACTCCATGAGCAACAGCTCATCTCAAAGTCACTGCATGAGCTACACTTCCACTTCTCATGCAGTGCCTGTTGCACTTACCCAAATTATCTTGTGCCCAGGTGGCATTTTCAGCCTTGGGGTTTTTTTTCAGCTTATTCCAGACTATTATCTTTTCTTCATGTCTACAAGCCTCCTCCTCCCACACCCTCCTCCCTCCTGAGACACTTGACTCCATTTCCAGACCACAACAACTTCCCCTTTTCTGCCTGTGCTGTCTGTGAGACTCAGCTGTGCTGAAGTTGGCTCAAGCCCAAGTGGGCTGGGCTGACCAGGAGTTGTGAAGTCCTGCAGGTGACCCCACGAGTCACCAGTTTGCCTTCCTCACACTCCAGTTCTCTTCCATAAGAAATCACAATTGGTTTTGCCAGTGACACTTGTTAAGACTTACCCTATCCATTGAGACTAAATGCTTAATTCCCCATGGGAAAACACCCTCTTCCTTAGAGCCTTTTCTTCACATTAACCCTCATTCCTTGCAGCACCTATGCTGTAGTGAGTCAGAACAAGCCTTTTCATCACTCTGCCATTAACAACAACCACTCCAATAACACTCCAACCATAACTGCATCATAACGCTGACCACGGATCTGTTCACACCAGGAGCTAAGCCAGGAGCAGGGCCACAGCAGGGCAGCACCGAGGGCTCACCCTGCACCTCCCCAGCACCAGGGTGCACATCCCACCGGGGCCTGCCCTCGGGGTGAGCCCCTCACCTGAGCACAGCTGTTCGATCTTGGTCAGCGTCAGCTGCAGAGACTCATTGATCCACGCCAGCATGTCATGTCGGCTCAGGTTATCGCTGGTCACTGAAGTAGAATACACATTCACTGCCATTTTCTGAAAGACACAACCAGAGGCGTGAGTGCCGCAGAAACCCTTCCCCACGCGGAGGGGCTGCGCAGGAGCCGCCTCCTTTGGAGCCTTCCCGACACAGCAGCGCGCGTATCGCGACAGAACTGGCGGCTGCCGACAGCTGGGAGGACCCTCCCCGCCCTCCCGAAGGGCTCGGCTCGGCGGATTCCGGGCAAAAACAGCACCGAGACGCTCACGTGGGAACCGCTGAAAGGAATCACGGCTGCGGCGACCAGTTACACATGGCTGTGCCCCGCGCACCGGGCACGGCTGGGACACTTCCTGCCCGACCCCGGTACCTCCCCGGGGACCAGCCCCGAGCGGCCTCTCCCCGCCCAACCCGCCGGCACAAAGCGGGGCCGCGGGTGCAGCTGCTGCCGGGCGGAGCACGGCCCGCGCTCCCCCCGCACACCC
>VWZD01002789.1:322615-360740 GCA_013396695.1 Sakesphorus luctuosus | reverse complement strand
GGGCGAACTGTCACGTTGCTATGGGGAGGTTACGCCCACTCCGCCCCGCCCATGGGCTCGCCTGCCATTGGCGGAGCCGTTGGCCACGCCCACGCCGAGGGGCTGCGTGCCCGCGGGGACGCGCGGGGGGGACGGGGCGCGTCGGTACCGATCCACCGATACTGACCCTCTGTACTGACCCACTGGTACCGACCCACCAATACTGACCTCCTGCACCGACCCTCTGTACTGACCCCCGGTACCGACCCACTGATACCAACCCCTGGTACTGACCTTCCAGTACTGACTCACCGGCACCGACCCACTAGTACTGACCCCTGGTACCAATGCCCTGGCACCAACCCTCCAGTACTGACCCCCTGTACCGACCCCCTGTACCAACCCCCCGGTACCGACCCACCAGTACCGACCCTCCGGCACTAACCTCCCTGTATCGACCTTCCAGTACCAACACCCCAGTACCGACCCACCGGTACCCACCCTCCAATAAAGACTGTCAAGCTGGTACAGAAATACTCATTTTTAATCAGACATGAGAAATGGTAAACTGTCGACATGGATCCCCTTTCTTTCCCACGTGGAAACCAGTGGAATCATGTGGACCAGGCAGAGTTGAGTCTCCACACTTTGGATACAAAAAAGCAGGTAAAGTGTGTTCAAAACGATACATTTCATTCACTTTGAAAAGATTGTACAAAAACCCGCAACACATTCAACATTAAAAATCCTTAACCTAAAAAAATAGCACCATGGAGAGTTAAAAACCTTTAAAAAGTATTAAAAAGGCATTTCTGAAATCTTTCTCCCTTAACAACATTTTATAAACACATAATAAAAGGCAGCTCTTACAGGGAAAAACATTTCAAGGAAGACTTGTCTACTACAATTCTCATCAAGTGAGCTTAATGCCAAGACAATTCTCATTCCTCTTTTATCTTTGTTTACTTTCCCCAAGTCCTTTTTTCCCCCTCATCTACTTGTTTTCCTTTTGATCAGATAGGAAAAGATGTGAGATATGGAGTATATCAGGGATGCTGTGGAGTGGAAGACACTTGTTTGCCCAGTTTGGAAAACCCAAACCCCCCAGAGGGGTCCAGGGCAGAGGATTCCAGTCTCCCTGAGCCCCCACACTGGATGGTTGTTACTCCCAGGCCCCATACTGGGCTCCAAACTGGGACTATGGGGAGCTGGGATGAGGAATTAGTGTTGTGGCTGGGGTCCAGCTGGACACAAGGATCAGAGGTTGGCAAGGGGTCCCCCAAACCATCCAGTGCAGCTGTGGTGGTGCTGATGCCAAGGCTTCTTGAACACCTTCAGCACACACAGAACCCACCCTGTCATCTTCCCAGTCAGGACAGTGCTACATGTCCCCATCAAGTGACATGGAGCAGCTCACTTGGCCTCCTCCAGCGTTTTCTTAACTAAGGCGTGGAGCTTGAACACGTGTCATGGAGAATGAATCCCTCAAGGAACACTTTAAAGAGTAACCTTCAGGTTAAAACAGGGGAAAAAAAGCCTTTGAACTACCTGGGCTTCCTTTCCTACCCATTCCCAAGCTCAGCCTCAGGTTTGAGGTCAAGAGAGGATGGTCCCCAAAGCTGGGCTGGAAAGCTGCAGACAAGGGTGGAAAATGGGAGGCTGCCATCCTCCACCACATGGAATGGGGGTGCCAGGAGGTCCCAGCGTGTCAGAGAGGTAGAAGGAGTTGGGAGAGAAGCCCTCACTTCCCACTGATGCTGTACAGCACCTCGTGAGACAGCCTGGCATTGATCAGGGGTGGGTTGGCCCACGGTTTGGACCCATTAAATTTTGAGAGGGCACTGAAAGGCTCTGCCAGAGCCAGGTGACAGGTGGACAGCAGAGGTAGGGGAGGACAGAGGGACAGGGGAGGGGGGGAATGTCATGAGTTGTTTCAGTGCATTGAAATGTGCATTGGAATTCAGAGTCCTTAGAGATGCTTGCCCAGACAGCAGGCCAGTGGCTGGGGAAAACCTGGAGGAAGGGACACAGGCACCCACCCCTCCTGCTGCTGGCCACGGGCACAACACACCCAGGGCTTCATGGACAGCGGGATAATCGGTCTGGCAAAGCTGAGGAGCAGAGGAAGGCAATCAAAAGTGAGCACAGTGGTGGCTGCAGGAGCTCCTGGTGTGGGGGTACATCTGCAGGAGCCCTGAGGGCACTGCCAGGCTGGGCTGGGCTCACAAGCACCAGCAGCATCTCATCTCAGCACAGAGATGCACAGGGAGATGGGTGTGCAGAGGAGAGGAACAGCCCCCCTGCCTGCAGGCCCCTCAAGACCCCCCAGCAGTGGCAGTGCCAACAGTGGGGGCACACACACACACAGAGCCCCCACAGCTCTCCCACTTGGCTGCCATGCAGGGTCCACTCCCCCTGCCCACAGCACGGGATGGGCATGGGCAAGAGCAGTGTTGTAGTCCTGGACCTTGCACCCCCCTACAGGGGTGGATGGGATTTCCCTGTAAGGACCCCCCTGCCCCACAGCAAATGCCCTGCCACCACTGCTGGGGTTCATGACATCCTGTGTGACATTTGGGGGGCTGCAGGGTCAGGATGCCACTGACCACTGCGCTGTCCTTCCCGCTGACATACCACATTCAGCTGGAAAATTGATGCTCCAAGAACATTTTCCTTTACAGACACTGGAGCCCAAATCCTCCCTGCTCCAATAACTGTGTAAGCTTTCAAACCATTCAGCAGGATTTTAAAATGTAAGGAAAGGTTTTAGATGCTTTAAAAAGGAAGTAGTGAATATTTGTAAACTACAGCCAAACATATAAAACAGTATTTCCTTAGTTCTAGCTACAAAAGTAATTCTATCACCTCACAGTTCAGTTTCAGCTACATTCAGGTCTAAGAATCTCCACATTCTTATGTAATGCCTTAAAGCAGCAACAGACATTAAAACAACAAAATTAAAGTTTATCAAAAAAAAAAAAAAGATTTGGTTTCTGTATGATCCTGTGTGTTCAGTGTGTAACCTGAGCAGGGTCCCTTACACCTGCTGCTACGGTTTCGGGGGTTTTTGGCAGTTGCTTCAAGAGGTTTTGTCTGTTTAGGAAAAGCAGTAATTCACTGTAGTTCAGGTTTGCCTGCAGCTCCCCAGCAGCTGCCCCCACACTGACTGCTCAGCAAGTGGTGAATTCCCAGCTCCAGGCTAAACCAGAATAGTTAATGCTGTGGAGGAGACTCCCCATCTCATCAGGGATGCATAGAGCTTCCTGCACTGGGTAATTAAAGCTCCTTGTCCATCATTTCCTGGGAATCACTGCCTCTAGTCCCTTTAAAGAGGTTACCCTGCCAGGTTCTTTGGTTACAGACGGCTCTCCCCGCGGGGCCAGGCTGTGTCCCGCAGTGGCCGGGGAGGGATGGGGCTGTGACAGTGTGGCAGCTGTGACTGTCCCTCTCCTGCCACTCTGTGCATCGTTACCAGAGAGACGAGGGACACTCAGCTTGCTATTCACAGGCAAAGTAATCCTTGAGCGGGGAAAAGAGGTGCCGAATGACGGGGACGCTCCACGATTTCTCCAGCAGCTTCTGGTGAGCCCCGTGGTTGATGTTGGAGACATCTGTGTAGTGGAGGGGGAAGCCAAAGATCCTGCAGGGTAAGGCAGGAGATGGTGAGTGAGGCAGAGCACGAGTAGGAGCCCTTTTCCCTGCCTGCACTGCTCCTGAGCCACCCAGAGACACTGAGACAGGAATGTCCCACGGGAAGGGCACTCTGCTCCCCAGCATGGTCAGAGCCTCAGCAGTGTCACCATTTTGAACGGGGCCAGGCAGTGCCAGCCCACCTTCCCCAGTGCCCTCCCTAGCTTTACCTGGCAAGGCTTTTGGAAGGGCCCTGTGGCCAAGGCATCTCACCTGCCTCTGCTCAGCAGCACCTCTGCAAGTACCTCAGCAGTACCTTGGAATAGCTACTCCCTGGAGATACGACTGAGTAGCTCTGAGTCATGGGCTGGGCACTGCCCTTACAATCAGAAGAAAGTCCAAAAGCCATTTCACATGACAAAGGCTCAGAATTGTTATTTTACTTTCAAATGCCCTAAGCTCAGTGTTAACTAGAACAACTACTGGCAATTTAAATATAAACAAACAAAAATATCTAATTCCAGTCTGTGTTTACTGGCCAAAGCATCTGCTCTGTGCAAAAACCTCAGGTTCTGCCACTAGGAGTATTTGGTGTGCAGGACTGCTCTGACTGGATTTTATCTATCCCAAGTCCTTCTGTTGTTTTTTGCCACAAATTCAGGATGTGAATAGGGTTTGGAGGAGCATGGTGCTTTCATGCTTTGTCTCAGCAGCTGCCTGCTGCAGAGTGAGCTTCCCCATGCCACTACACCAGCTGAGCCCCAGTGGCTGCTTGGTTCACCTCCAGCAGCCCCCCACCACCATGGCATGGGGCACAGGGCTGCCATACAGCACCCCCACATCAGCCTGGGCCTTAACCCAAGGCTGGTGCACAGCCAGACCCACCACACTGCCACAGCACCCTGTGCAAGCCCCCATCATTCTTCCTTCCACAAGCTTCAAGTCCAGGGCACAGGATGCTGCTACACTTTTCCCAAAGTCTCATCACTGCTCATTAGTAAGTGCATTAATTATCATGTGCACATCACTGCAGGGAAGCTGCCCCGTGCGGGAGCTGCAGCTCGTCACTCCCAGGAGCTGGGCTTAGAGCCAAGGAGGCAAAAAACCCCACATGAGCACTGCAAACCAATGAAAATTACAGCAAGAGATTCAAGAGGACAGCAAAGGACTGACTGATTACCTGTCCATCCCCGGGAGGTTGCCCCAGAAGTAACGAGCTCGGTGGGCAGCCGATATCTTGATCGCATTAATCATAACTGGATTACACTGGGGGCCAGAAAGGGGAGAAATGAAAGTTAAAGCAGTTGTGGGCTCAGTCCTTTCCTGCTTGGAAAGCCCTTTCCATTGCACTATAGGGACTTCAAAGTCTTCAGCAAATCCTCCTAAGGATGTAGCCCCCACAAAACCTGTTCCACATCACAGCACATCCTGGATGACCACATGGGATCCCAGGTCCTGGCCATGGCCAGCAGCTAATGACCATCAGAGTGCTCAGTGCTGGTTCCCCTGGGCCAGGATGAGAACTGTCAGCCTTTGATGGGGCTTTTACAGTGGGGGCCCTGCTGACCCACAGCCCGTCCTGGCTACCACAGAGTTAAAAACCCTTCCAGGTCCCTGACCACCCTCCCCGAGAAATAACAGGCATTGCTCTGAACAGATGCTTTCTACAAGACTAGCAAAACTCCTCCCCTGGAGAACTAGTGCTTGAGTTTGACCTACTGAAAGCCAGAAGGGAGGGTCCAGAGCCAAGACTAAACTTGATTCCTTGGTATGTGCACCAGGCAGGGGGTTTCCAGCATCGGGGCCACAGGAAACCATAGTCAGACCCTCACAGCTGGCACACCCTGCATAGCCCAGCAAGTGTCACCTGCTCCCATGCCTTTCCCACAGCCAGCAGCAATGCCTACCTCCAGAAACCGGGAAATGTCCCTCTTGTCATTGACCCTCATGGCCACGACGTTCTCAAACATCCAGAAGAAGGGCCTCTCCTCGCCCTCCTTGGGACGGGCGTAGTTGAGCAGGTGGTAGAACTCGAAGAACAGCCTCCCGCTTCCTTCTGCAGGGAAAAAGCAGAGCAGCAGGTTGGGACCAGCTGAGGCATCAGGGTGTGGGGCTGGGGGGCCTGGCTGCCCTCTCCACCACAACGGGCATGGAGACAGCCCATGCTCTCCAGGTGCCACAGGGAGCCACCACCAACACAGCCTGGGGCTGAGACACTTCCCTGGGCTGTAAGATGGCTCCATGACACAGAAACACCCTGGGGTACCCATCCCAGCAGAGGCAAAGCAGTCTTACCAAACAGTGCCTTCCTGGTTGGATTAACAAGGGAGAGGTCATCACAGGGTGTTCCACCAATCACCAGGTCAAAAGGACCCCACTCCTCGATCTACAGTGAGTGAAGAGACAGACCAGATCATCAGGAAATGCCACAGAAGCAGGTCTCTCCTCCCTGTTGGGGAAGGGGACAAGCCCGTCCCAGGGCTGATGTGGTGAGACCCACAGGCCCATGGTGCCACATCCCCAGTTTCCCAGAGAAGCAGAGCTCACATTTCTCTTGGTTATGTTCCTGACATCGTGCACGTAGGTGATGTTGCCCTCGGGCCGCCTGCTGCCCGCCCCAACGGGGTCATCACCTATCTCAGAGGCAATGTACTTCTCCACTTGGATGCCCAAGTCCTTCAGCACCATATACCCTGCCAACGGACAGAGGTCTGAGGTGGCACTGCTCTCCTTAGCCTCCCGGTCTCCTTCCTCAGCAGAGCTCGATGTGGCCGCTCCTGGATGTCCTAAGTGGGTGCAGTCACACAGGACTTTAGGATAAGAAAACTTTTTTTTGACCCATTCCCTCCAGGCACCATTTGCTTCCAGAAAACAGAATGCCAGAGCTGAGTGAACAGAGACAAACCAGTTGCCCTCAGGCACCTCACAAGAGGTTACTGTTGTTCTCACAGCTCTGGCCTTTCAGGGGAACCAGCCACCTGAACCTCTGTGAGCAAAACTCCTATGCCTTCCTCCCTCCTTCTCTCCATCTGCCCCCTTCATCCCCTTTTCCACAACCCTTCCCAGCAAGAAAAGGAGACCCTGCCCTCATCCCCTACTGATGAGGATCCCTCTGCCTTCACCCCCTTCTCCCCACCAATCTTTCGGTCACAGGTTCGAGGCCATGGAATGATAAACCCCATGCCCTGTGCTGAGAGCTGCCAGGCAGTGCTTCCCTACAACCTCACCTGTTGCAATCCCATCGAACAACGACAGCACTCGAATTGGTCTCCTCTTTGCTGGTGGGACTGTAGGGTAGATTTTGGGAGCAGCCTGCAATGGAGACGTCCATAAAGCCCCAGCCCTGGCAGTGCTGCACTGCCCTACAGGGCCAAACTGCAGCTCTGCAGGCATCACCCCTGCCTTCAGGAGAACCTCTGCAGGGCCAAGTGTCTGGCACCCTTGGAGAGGGTGGATGAACATGACTGAGGCAGAGGGAAGAGGAATTCCAAGTCGCTTGCCCTACCCTCCATGACCCTCTTCCCCACACCCCAGGGTGCCAGGCTCCCTGCCCACAGCCCTTACATATTCCTGTCCCTTGTCACTGGTGAAGAAGTCCAGCAGGCAGGTGTTCCAGTCCTGCCGGCGCTGCAGCACCCCGGAGTTCTGCTGAGGCTGGCACATGTAGCAGTTCCAGGGCTCCTGCACTCTTGCCTTGGCTGATGTCCCTCTTCCCACCAGCACGTCCAGACACTCCACACAGAAGCACCTGCCCAAACCACAACAGTTTGTGCTTGTCACCCCAGAAGCCTTTCTGGGTCACCCCAGCCTTTCCTGGAATCTCCCCTGCCATGCACCAAAGCCCCTGCCCTGTTTTACAGGTTATTTTTCCAGGCAGTACCTTGGTTTTTAGGGCTGCTAAAACAAGCCAGTGAACCAATGCATGGGTAAATCTCCTACCAGCCTCCCCAGGGCTTATTCAGGTGCTGCCTGAATAAGGTAGGCTGTGCTGGGACATGCTACGTGGCAGCCAGCTGGGGAGCAGCAAAGCCCCTGCCCAGGCTCATGCAGGATCCTGCTCCCCACAGCTCCCTGGAAATGACGTCAGGGCCACAGCCCCAACAGCAGAGACACGGGGCCCACCTGCAGCAGCTGGAATTGCTGCAGAGCAGCAGCTCCTTGCCTGCACAGCAGACAGCACAGTAGGACTGGTAACCATCTTCATCATACATGTAGAAGTACTCCAGGAATCTCTCCTAGTGAAGCAACAGCCAGAAGGAGAGAAGGACAGAGAATCAGGAGTTGTGCTCAGAAGGTGAAGGCAGAATGCAGCTTTGCTCCATCCCTGGTACACACCCAGAGCTCAGGTGCATCCTCGGCATTTCAGGTGCCAAGGGACAGTCCCGTGGAGAACATGGCCACCATGGCCAGAACCTTGGACAGTCACCCCCTGTCCCAGCACCACTGCCTGGACCCCAGCCCCATCCTCCAGCCCCAGGCTCCTGCTCAGACCCAGCACTGCAGCACTTACCCTGCATGTCTGGCAGAGGCCTCCCTTGAACAATGGGTGGAAAGTGGCCGGGTTCCTCCTCCCACAGGACAAACAGCTGTCTGTGGGACAGACAGAGCTTCCTTCACTCACAGCAGGGAGCCCCCAGGGCAGGGAACCCCCAACCCCCACTCGACTGCAGGCTGCAGAGGCTTGAGCCTCCCCTTGGAACCATGTCCAGATAGAGCCTGCCCTTGGAACCACATCCAGATGCGGATGTGGCTCCCCATGGAGAATCCACACAGCACCCCATTCCCCTGAGCACAAGGGGACCCCAGCACCCTGTGGTCACAGCACTCTCCCCACTCCAGGACAGTGCTGTTGAAAAGGAACTCATGACCCAGCACTGCCAGCCAGGACCCCCATCACCCCATACCTCTGCCCTAGAGACACCAGGCCAGGGATTACCTTCCAGCTTCCCATTGTTGTTCGTAACTTCAGAAACCATTTGCTCTATATAAAATTTAAAAAAAAAGTGATTTATCATCCCTTACATAACTCTATATGCACTCTACTTACAGCCGGCTTTTTTCTTGCATTAGAACTGCTCCAGCTTGGCTGAGCATTTACTCCAGCTTTGCTAAGCAAAGCATGGAGAAGGTTAGCCAGGGGTGTGTTAGAAATTTTGGGGCGAAACCCACATCCTTTATGATGGAGATATTAGAGCTCAGTGTAGCAGCTCATGGATCATGTCCAAGCTGAGCTATTAGTGGAGCCCAGCCCATATCTTGCTGCTGGGTTTGCTGGTGTCTTGTTAAGCATAACTGAGCACCATGGGACCACTAAAGCTTTTAGCCATCAGGAACAAGGCTCATGACCCCCAGGGAAGAGCCAAGTCTTTTCCCGGAATGGTTTCCCAGTGCCATCAGGGTGCACATCCCAGGCCATGCCATTCTCCAGCTCTCTCTGTTGTTTACCTCGGGTCTGTTCCTCTTCCACACGCTGCTCCTTGCCATTGTTGCAGGGGTAGGCCTTCAGCCTCTTGGTGGGGGGATACTGTTCAAGGGATAGCACCTCCTCCGTCCCATTCCTCAGCACCCTGTTCTCTGCAAGAGAAAGGCAGCTCCCTTGGCATGAGCCTCCAGCCCCAGAACCACACCAGGTCACCAGGAGACATCTCTTGCCAAGCCCTCCCAGATCCCACCTCAGCCACAAGCACAACCCTTCCTGCCCATCCGGGCTCCCCACTCATAGCACAAGGCTCAGCCAAGCCAGATTTCCATGATCAAGGACTTGGAGAGTGCTGCGATTCGGCTTTTTGCAATGCCACTGTCAGGAACTTGGTGAGGAACCCCAGAACCACCTTGGGACTGGACTGGCATGGTCACGGCACAGGGCAAGCAGGCTCAGCTGGGGCCAGACCCTGGTGACTGCTTACCATGCCAGCCACCCGCCAGTCCCACACCAGCCACCCCTCCACTGATGCCACTACCTCACCTGAGGCTTTGGGTGGCAGCAGTCCCTTGAGCCCCAGGGGTTTGAAGCCAGTGACTGCCCAGTCAATCATGGGCTTCAGCTGCTCCTCCAGTGACTCCCTGGGGCCAGTTGTAAACGTCTTCCCCGACCGGCTCCGGGCAACCTGACAAGGATGGACAGCATGGGACAGGGTGGTCTCTGTCTGGGAGCAGCCACATGCCTTCCAGGGCCACAGCCCCAGGCCCACTCCCCATCCAGCACACATGTGTGTGGGGCTTGGTGGCCCTGGGGCAGTGGCAGCTGATGGATTCCCGTTCTGGGTGTGCCCTCTGGCTGTGCTCTGGTGTCCCCATCCCTGCAATGAGCCCATCTATCCTCCACCAGCCTCAGTGGAGCCAGGAGCACACAGCCCAGATCCAGCTCTTGCCCAGACTCTGCTCCCTGGCAAGCGACAGTAAGGCAGAAGAGGTGCCTGTGGGTCTGCAGCCCTTTATCCTGGCGTGTGATGCATCCCCTGGATGAGGATTGGACACACAGGGTGCTCAGCACCAGCTCAGGCTCCAAAGAGCACCTGGCACCAGCTCAGGACACCTCCAGCCAGCCTGGCACTGCTGCTGTGATGCTTCTGCATCCAAGGCCTCACAGGGAGCCTGGCTGGGGGATGTGGAGCAGCAAGACCCTGGAGCAGCAGCAGTTACCCCTGAAAACCCAGGATAAGGAGAGTTTGGCCCCACAGCTGCACTTTGAAATAATCTTAGCAGAGAAAGGAGGAATCTCCTGTGCCCCATCCTGCTGCTACCAAGCCCAGCTGGTTTAGCTGGCACCTCACCCAGCCACCCACCCATCCCTGGTGGTTACCTCCAGGGCATGGTATATGGCACGGCGGTAGGAGACCAGCTTATTGAACGTGGAGGAATTGAAATGCTGCCTGAAGGCTATCAGCCCCACCAGCTTGTCTGCAGAAACCTGTGAGAGAGCAACCAGAGCTCATCAGTGGGATGGGACAGGAATGTCCTGCCCAGCCATTTCCCCCCTGACCCGGCGGCAGAGTCCCCAGCCCGACCCTGCAGTACCACAGCCAAGAGAGGAAGCCAATGGTGGCAGCCTGACATGGATGGGTGGGTTGCACCCTCTGCTGGCACCTCCAGCGTGACACCAGCACAGCTCTTCCCTCCCTCCCACCTGCAGCGTGGGAAGGGTTGGATATTAGGAAAAAGTTCTTCACTCAGAGGGAGGTCGGGAACTGGAACTGGCTCCTCAGGGAAGTGGTCATGGCATCAGCCTGCCAGAGCTCAAGAAGCATTTGGACAACACTCTTGGGCACATGGTGGGATTTTGGGATTGTCCTGTAGAAGGCCAGGAGTTGCCCCCAATGAACCTTGTGGGTCCCTTCCAACTTTGGATATTCTGATTTGATGAGGGGTGATGGGGCTCTGAGAGGACATCCCTCACCAGGCATGGGGTGACTGGGGCAGCTCCAGGGCACAGGGCTTGGACAAAACCCTAAAGGGGCCAGGCAGATGTCCCCACTGCTGGATGCTTCACCAACCTACAGTGTCCAATCATTATTTATGGACACCAGAGCCACAAGAGCCTGCCAGGGTCTGGCTATTGAATACTCGAGTGCCTGCCCAGGGAGGCTGTGGGGCACACACACACCCCACAGGCAGCCCTAAGGCTGGGGCAGAGACATGCAGGGGAGGGGGTTTGGGGCTGGGCACAGCTGGGCACAGGCAGGGGCAGGCAGCAGGCTTACCTCGGAGAATTTCCCGTCTCCAAACCACTGCACCCACCGCATGCCTGGTGCAGCCTGGCGTTTGGCTGTGGCTTTGTGGGACACAACAATCGCAGGCCACCAGCAGAAACCTTTGATCTTTCCCCAGACGAGCTCCCCAATGCTAAATTCCTTCCCATCCTGAAAGCAAAAGAGGACAACACGTATCTGCCAAAAGCACAAACTCCCTATTTCACCTGGGCAGCTGTGCAGGAGAGCCCTGGAGCACAGGGGGATGGCCTCAGAGCATCCTGAAGAGCTGCTCCACTGTGTGTGTCACGTACAGTATGATCTACAAAAGCTGCAGCCCCTCCCTCAAGCACACAGCCCAGCACCCCCGGCAGCACTGGCTCCCAGCCCTGCACCATGCCAGGGCTCAGCAGGGAGGTCTGTGAGTGCCAGCCCTACGCTGAGCCCATGCCTGGCACACAGTGTGGTGCGTGCTCCATCCTGCACAGCCCTCTTGGAACCAGGCCCCATGCATGTCCACTCCTGCCTGCCCTCCTAGGGTCTCTGCTAACACTGGGAAGCCTTGCCCCAAGGTTGCTCCCTGGGTGCCCTGAGCAGACTAAGTCCCTCCTTGGCACAGGGCAGCCCATTCATAGGGCTCACAGCTCAGCCCATCTGGCTGCACCCCAGGGAGAGGATACCCACCTTGCTCCTTGTTCCCACTGGGGACAGCAGGAAACAGGGCAAAACAGAAACAGAGAGAGGAAAACCAAAAATGTTGGTGTGACCAGTTGAGGGCCATGCCAGATGCTGTACATGGAGAGGGCACCTCACAGGGAGCAGAGTCACCTCTGCCTGCAGAGCCCTCCTTTCCAGCTTTGTTCTGCAATTAGGCACCTAATTATGCAGCAAGATGCAATTGCCCAATTCCTGCAAGTCTGGGGCCTTGCCCTGTGGCCTGCAGGCACTGAATCCCGCTCTGCAGCCCCAGCAGCTTTGGTTCTCTCCAGCATCCCCAACAGAAATGTTTTCTGCACATGCAACTGCCTGTCTCGGCGAGGCACAGCATGGCACGTGCCACACGTGCGTGTCTCAGGGGGTCCACCAGTGGCAGCTTGGCAGGGCTGATCCCTAAAGCATCCATCAGCAGCAAGGTGCCCCCAGAGCCTGACAGATGGAGACAGACTCACACCATCACACCCCAGGCACACAGGGAAGGGCAGGCAGGGAAGGAGAAACAAGACCAGCAGTGAGATCTCCAGAGGTTCCCCTTGCCTGGAGGCTTGGGACAAGCCAGGGAGGTTCATCCTTGCTCCACACCATCCTGGGTGCAGGAGCAGAGTTCAGCCTCTCTGTACCTGGTATTCCAGTGCCATGCCCGTGTCTCTGCTCTCTGACTCCTCCGCCCCCAGCTCAGCAGAGCCGTTCTGCCCCTCTTGGGAGCTGCTGCCAGAGAGTGTGCTGCTGCTCTGGGATGAGTCACGGGAGTCATCCTCTGTAAGGTCGATGGTCACCGGTGTGGACACAGCTGAGCCGGCTGAGCGGCGCCTGGAGCTCTGCATGGCAGAGGGAGAGGAATGTGAGTGTGGCAGGGAGATGGGCAGGGAGCATCCCCACCCTCAGTCAGGATCAAAGAATGGGAGCCAGGGACTGAGGGCACTGCTGCTGCCATGAGAAGAGAGGAGGGCCCTTGAAGGGAGCATCTACAGGAGAACTGCCCTCCTGCTTTTGCTTGTCAGACCCAGAGCAAAAGGTGCACCACTGCTCTCTCCTTTTCCCAAATCCACTCCAGGGTGTTCAACACACCCAATTCATAGAAGGGGCAAGAAACAGTAAACCCACCCCTACTTGCATAGGGGGAAACTGAGGCATAGGGAGGATGCACTGTGTCTGAAGCTGCTTGGCCATGGTGCAGCAGCAGGAGTGCAGGTCTCTGGAGCCCCAGGGAAACCCTGACCCCACGCAGACCCACAGACCCTCACCCGCGCAGGAGTTCGCAGGTCCCTGAGAGTCTCCACTCCGCTTCGTTCCTTGATCCTCGTCTTGTATCGGGTCTGCCCTGCCTGGAAAACGAGGCAGATGGTGGGATTCTGCCTGAGGCTGCTCTCCCACCCAGTGCCACCCTGGGGCTGCACATGCCACCAGCACAGAGAGGTGCCATGGCATGGGTGACCTCCCCACGTGGGACAGGGACAGTCCGTGTTTCACGGGGCTGAGCACCAGCAGCACTGGAGCCCTGGGGAGGGCCAGGGGAGGCAGATGGCTTGTGAAGGCACCTCAAGCTAAGTCCCTTTGGACAACAATGCATCTCTGCAGGGCTCAGGAGCACCCACTGAGCAGCAGGAGCCATAGCCAGGAGCACTGGATGCCAGAGGAGCCACAGCCTCAGGGCACCTGTCCAAGGCACGGATCCACTCACATACCCATGGATGCTTTCACACACCCATGGGTGCTTCCTCTCACAGCTGGCCCTGCAGCAGCACCCAGGGCAGCTCTTTCCCAGAAGTCACACTTACAGTCCAGCCCGGGCATGTTTCCCATATCTGGCATAAGCAAGGTTCAAAATTGAATGAGATTTTGCAGTAAAAAGCCCCTGAACCAAACAGTGGGAAAGCTGAATTTTCACCCATTGGATTTATGGCTCTTTCTTTTGGAAGCTGCCTCATTTCAGGCAGACCTCCAACCCTGGGTTTTATTTCTCACTCAAAACAATACAGCAAGAAAGCAAAAATGGTTCCAGATCCTGGAGGTTTGTCAACCTAGTCAATAAAAGAGGGTAAGTGAAACTGGGGTGAAGCCCCAAGGCAACTAAAAGCAGCCCACCCCAGGAGTTGGAGGCATAAGATGCTTCAGCCCATCAATACAGACAAGACTTTTAAAGAAAATATCAGAATAATAATTATTAGGCTGCTGTGACAAGTAGTGGGCATCACCACGTCCCACACCACCCCCTCCTACTGCTCTGGTCTCATGTAAATCAAGAATTTAAAAATTAAAATATGACATTGGTAAATAAGTAGTGCATCTACCACTGGACTGTTCCCCTGGCACTGAGTGCAAGAGCAGCCCAGAAGGAAAGAGAAGAGGATTCCAGCACCAGATGCCTCCATAGACAGCACCTGAAGAGCAGCCTAGGTGATATCTGACCTTCTGCACCCTCGCCAGATCAAGTGGCCAGGCCAGGTCCTCCTTGGAGATGTCTCCATTGCTGTCCTTGTTGTTCTTCAGAGATGTCAGCCCCAGGTCCATGGGATCTGTGCAGGAACAAGGCAGAGCAGCCTCAGGCTCTCTGAGCCCTGTCATGCCCCCACATGCCCCAGCCTCCCACTGCTCCCAAGAACATGTCATGATTTGGAGACCAAAGTCTCATGTTGGAACAATGTGGCCAGGAGCAGAGACAAGTGGTGTCCCCAGGGCTCCCCATTGCCACACCACACCCCCAAATCACCCGCCCAGTCCCCAACATTGGGAGGCACCAGCAGCAAGTGTGGCAACATTCTTATCTACTTCTTTGTTCCTGAAAGCTCAGAGGCACAAGCCAGCCTACCATTCAGAGCTTGTCACCAGGTCATTTAAAAGAGGACCTTGTTTACCCAAGAGGTGGGATTGGAGAACTCCAGTTTGGAGCATCCCAGGAGCAGTGATGGAATCCCTTAAAGTCAGTGGCACCCCTCAGGCTGGTGGTGTTGCCCTGCTTCTCTTGTTCCAGGGGATTGAATCATCAAGGGGCAGAGCCACTCTGCCAGTGTGGCACGTCATGGTCTAGGTGTGCTACCAGATTGCAGAAACCCAGCAGAGTCACAGAGGGATTCTGGCCATGGCTGCAGTGCTGCATCTCTCCCTGCAGAGCCTCAGGACAGTGGCTGGGACATCCCCAACCCTGTGCATTCTTGCACATCTCAGGCATGGGAGCCTCACCTGGAGTACTGGGCTTCCCATTCACCTCAACTACGTCAGGAGTAGATGGATTGGTGCAGTCCCCATTGATGAGGACCAGCTTTGTTCTGCAGTCTGCCTCATCCTGCCTGTGGCTCTTGTCCCGTTTCATGGTCACCTGTGGAAGCCAGAGTGGAAAAGAAATTCAGCCATGAAGGAAGCCCCAAGGACTGTGGAGTTAGACCAATGGTTGGACTTGATGATCTCGGAGGTCTTTTCCATCCCAATCGATTCTAGGATTCTGTGAAAGCAAAGCAGTGAGACCTCCTAGAGCCAGCCACAACTTCACACCCTTAGCAGAGGAGTCTGACTGGACACAACTCTGAAGGGTTTCTGGGAGCTAAAGAGCACTTGGACAAAACCTCCCCACAAATGTGGTGGCCCTAAAGATCCACCAGCTCCAGCTAACAGAGGCTCCAGACACAACTCACTTGTCCTTAGGGAACACCAGGCTTTTCCTCATTATCCGAATGCTGTGGAGCACTCCTGGGCTCGGTGCTGCCCAGTCCCAGCTCGCTCTGCTAGACCCTGTCTGGAGGGAAGCAGCACTTCCCTACCACCCTGCAGAAACCAGGGAACAGCCCACAGCAGGGGACAGCCCACCCCCGGGGCAGCCTCCCTGTGTACGCCCAGCCGTGGGTGGGCTGTTCCGGCAGCAGCAGGACAGGCAGGCAGCCTGCCCGCCATCAGGGGCAAAGTCCTGGAGCCTGCAGAAAGTTAAACTCCCCCAAAAGGAGAAAACTACTCCTGCCCCCCACTCCTGGCCTCAGCTTCTCTTACCCAGGGTGAAGGGACAGGGCAGGGGGCTGAGTCCCAGCACCCTCTTCCCCAGCACCCCCTGCAGAGCTGGGGCTCTCCTTGCCTGCACTCAGAGGCCTCCACCTTCCCTTGGGTGCCCTCCCTGGATTCTGTTTTAGGAAGTGGAAGCTCCAGCTCTCCTAGAGGCACCCAGACGCCGCAAACAACGCTGCCTCATTGCTGGGCTATGGGTCTATGCTGTAACTTGCCCCTTCACCAGCACAGTCATTTCAGGAGCACGTAACTCAAGAGCTGAGGAGCACAGGCTTTGCTCAACTACAGCTGTGTTAGGAAGCCAAAGCAACATCCCCCGCAGCCTCAGGAAGACTCCAGCCCACCGCCCCCTTTTGTGTCACTCTCACTCTGCATTGCCTCTAACCACTGCCCTAACAATTCAGATTTCTGCTTTGAAATCATCTGTCAGCACCTCTGGCAAACGAGGACCAGTTGGGGGTTGATGTTTTGGATGCCAAAGGCAGAGTTAAAAAACTTAACACCCAAACACGAAGGAAAACAGGTGTCCAATGCCTACCTCCACAGGCAGAGCCCCCCATGCTTGTTCTGCCTCCTCCCCTTTAAAGGGAGGAGAGGAATGGCACCAGACGGAGTCTGAAGCTGCCTAACACCCCTACAGCTGTGTGCAGAAATCCCACTGCTGCAGCACATCTGCTCCCAGACCCAGGGAACAATTCCTGGGAGCTGCCCAGACTTGCTGCCTGTCCCCAGCCGAGGTGGATGGTGCCACATGGCCCTGGGTGTAGTAATCTGCCCCGGCACAGCACAGCCAGGTCAGCTCCTCCTGGTCTGCTGCAGAGCAGCAGTAGCCATGGCTGGCAGCGATGCTGCCGTAAAACCCAGCAAATCTCACCAAAATAGTCAATCTCCTTTGGGAATCCCTGCAGGAAGGTGTGAAAGGACATGCTGCTCTGTCACATGAGGGTGACCCAGAGGGGACAAGATGATGAGGCAGCATGAGGCGGATTAAGATTCAAGGAGGACAGGAACAGGCAAGGCCACCACCCAGCCCTACCAAACATCTGTGCCCACAAAGCCCCACTGGGACACTCAGAGGATCCCCTTCATTCAGTCCTGTGTCAGCAGCCTGAGCCCAGGAAGTTCAAACCTGCACCTCAAAATGTCTTTTCCTCTCTCAGCTCTGGCACTGCCTCCATGCCCAGCATGGCCAGTGCCTGGCAGGCCACCACGCCAGCCTTGTGCCAAGGAGGTGGAGGAAAGGGTGACACAGCCAGGTCTTCTCTGGAATGGGACACAATCAGGACTGAGCACCAGACGCACCAAGCTCAGCTTTGCCACATGCTCAGGGAGCTGCCACATTGCCTTTGCTCCAGTTAGAAAGTGAGGAAAAAAGAGTTACCCCTTTGGAGGGAACTGCCCACTGGCAAAGCAGAGGCCCGGAGGCCACAGCTCTGCAGGTCCGTGGCACTCAGCTCACCCTGCCATGAGCACGGGCACGTTTGGCTCACTGAGTGCTCCCTGCCCTTCTCCAGCTGCTCCGGCTGAGATCACCCGTGGACAGCCCCATCACCATCTCTGACAGGAAAGGGAGCAGCACACCACGGCCCAAACTGCTCATTGAAAGTCTTGCTTTTCCAAAATCCCACACCTATGCAGCAGGACTGTAGGTCCCATCCTTTCTCCTCGTACTGCTGCTGTTTGCACCAAGCGTGAAGCCGCACGCCCAAGCCTGTCCTGCTGCCCACTGACCACCCAGGGTCCCTGCAGGAGCCACGTCCTCGGGAGCTCCCCCCCTCCTGCCTGGGAGGAAGGCTCAGCTCTCAGCTCTTTGTCCTCGCCTCCCCTTGCAGAAACACACCAACATGTGCACTCGGGGCATTACGAAGATAATAAGAAACAGAGCACTGCCCTCACATGTGCTGTCTCACGGGAGGAGACCAGCCCGGCAGTGTTTGCATTGCCCGGCGCCCCGCAAACACACAGGGTGCTGCACAGCCCTGCGATCCACGTGGGAATCCATGAGGAGGAAAACAACGCAGAATTCCAGAGTCGCCGAAAGCTCCCCGAGAAGAGCCTGGCGCCAGCGGCTGCCCCGGCACTGCCTGGTGACCAGGACGTGCCCTGCAGCCAAATCCCACCGAGGAGACAATGAACCCGCTGACTCTGGAGCCCGCCCTCATTTTGCAATACCAGTTTCTTTAAGATTTGCCAAACTGGTTAAAGACCATGCCACAGTATTAACTGCTTACAGAGAATTCTGGTCCCTGTCTGGCCACACTTGCCGGCCACCCTGGAGCAGGCGGAGCAAGGCAGAGTGGGCAGGGCAGCTGGACTTACCTGGCAGAGAGGGCAGGGTGGGCAGGGAAGGAAGGGCTCCCCTGGCCGGGTTGTGCTCCGGACTGAACCCCTGTCCCTCCTCCCGGGGCTGTTCCCCCAGCCTGGCCCGGGCTCGTTTCAGTTTTCCTTCCTAGGAAAACAGGCTGCCCTGTTATCAGGTGCGTGTCCCCAGGAGGTGGGGAGTTTCGGACTTTGCCTCCAGACAGGGGCATGCATATCAAAAGGTTGGAGGGAAGCTTTACCGATGGCTGGGATGGAGCCATCGCGCAAGCCCTGTTTGAATAACAAAAAGAAATAAAGGACCCTAATGGCCGGGCTGGCTCTGGGCTGTGGTGCACGCTAATGGCCTTTAAGTCTCCCCAAACCGAACATTTCCCTCTAATCCTGGAAAGAAAGGAGTTGCTGGCTTGGCAGTTCCGTAAGAAAGGAGCCCATTTCACAGATGTGCTAGCAGGGAAGGGCAAGGGGCGAAGGGCAGGCTCCCCCTGCCCGCTTCCTGTGCCTGGCCCCTCCGCTCTCCCGCTCCGGCACTTCCCTCCATTCGCCTCGGTTTCCTCCTGCCCTGCTCCGCTCCCCCGGCAGCCTCGGCGCCTACCCCGGCTCTCCCCGCTGCCTCTCAGCAAAGCTGGGCTAAAGAAAAGAAACAAAACACAAACCAGCCCGTCCTCTCCCAGTGCAGAGCAGGCTGCGGACGTCTCTCGGACAGCCACCGCCCCTGCCAACCGCTGCTCCAGCTGTTCTGGGCTCTCTAGCACGCTCATCCCGGTGGGACCCGCCTGGCCGTGCCTCACCGTCCTCCTGAGTCCCCCGGCGTGGGGCAGGGGCTGCCCGCGGGCAGGGTTGGGGGCTGGGAGCTGGGGGCAGGGACCTCAGAACGGGGCTGGCAACTTAGGGGACTGTGGGAACTCCTGGTCAGGAGTGGGTTCCGCTCAAGGGTGGCAGGTCCTCTGTCTGGAGCAGTCACTGCTTCATCTTTCCCCTGCACAAGAGGACGGACGTTGAGCGATGACAATGACACCTCGCTGTCCTAAACGTCCCCTCGCCTGGACCCGCGCAGCCCCAGAGCCGGGACTGGGATACCAGGGCTCACTCCCCCACAGTTTATTAAAAGTTAGGAAACTGGAAACTTAGGCCCAACAAGCGAGTTCTGCTCAGGGAATCACGTTCCAGCCGCCCCCTCTTTACCCTGTCCCCTTCCGAGGGAGGTCAGTGTGGGTCCGCTGCTCGCCCCAGGACCACCACTTGGCCACGGGTCCCCCCGACTGTCCCCTCTGCCGGCTTCCCGGTACTTGTGCCTCACGTTGGGGCCACTCTGAACCTCATTCCTCCATCTCCGATGCTCTACCGCACCGGACTCCCTCCCGGCCTCGACAAGAGGCGGATTCCAGCAGAGGCCTCCAGCCAGTACCTGCCCCGGCCGCCCCGTCCCGCCGGGCCGCCCCGAGGATGCTTCGCGCCTGAGGCGCCGTCGGCAGATGCTTGTCCTGCCAACAGAGAAGGAAAATGTGCCATCAGATCCCCGACCGAGAATCGAAAACAAAGGTGTTCGGCGCAGGCAGCAGCGTCTCCGCGCCCCGGTACCCCCGGCAGCTCCCCCCGGTGCCCCCGGCCTGGAGGCGGCGCTCCTGGGGCCTCTGAGCCGAGGAGGGGGACCCCGGCCCCCCCGAGCCACCCCCACCCCGCAGCCATCGCTCCCCGCGCCCGCGAGGAGGCCCTCCCGCCGCAGCCTCTGGCTCAGTCCCGGCCCGGCGGGTCGCGGGGGGTCCCGCACTGGCCGCGCTGTGACAGTCCCGAGACGAGCCCCCGGAGCTCACGGCGACTCTGCGGAGAAACTCCGAAAGTTGCGACGGGACCGGAGGGCTGGGCGGGACTACGGGGATCGGAGGGGACCATGCCTGGGGCTGTAGGAGCACCGATCGCCCAACACGCCCCGGAGCAGAGCGCTGGCAACAAGTGGCGGCGGGACCCACCGCCCCCCGCCCGCTGCCCGAGCTCCGGGGCGGAGCCGCGAGCCCTCGGTCACCGGGCACCGGGGCCGCCAGACTGGCCGGGACGCTCCCGCCGCCGCGCTCCGGTGCGCCCGGTGCCGAGTCCTCGCCTGCCCCATTGTCCCCCGCCGCCGCCACACACAACAAAGCCGCCCACGAGGATGTGCCGCGGCTCCGGCTCCGACTCCCGGTTCCCCCGGTCCAGCGCTCACCTGCGCCGCGGCGGGACGCGCCGTCCAGCGGGGCCGCTCGCCGCCTCCCGCGCCCCGGCCGGCCCCCGACAGCCCCGCGCTCCGGTTACATGGCGCTTTAACCCTGCCCGTGCTGGGCAGCCCCTCCTCCTCCTCCTCCTCCTTCGCCGCCCCACGGCGGGGGAGGGGAGCGTGGGGCCCGCACCGCCACGGCACCCGCCCGGCCCTCGGCGCCCCCCGGGCCCGCAGCCCTCGGGGTACCGCATTTCCCCAAGCTCCGCATCCCCCTGGGCGCCGCATCCTCCCCCCGCGGCTCTGCACGCACCATCGAGGCCTCGGTGTGCCCCTTCCACTGCCTCGTGTCGCTCGGGACTACTCATTGCCCAGTGCCCCACATCCCCCCCTCTCCTGGTTCCCCGCATCCCCTCTCGGGTGCCCTGCATCCCCTCCCAGCGCTCAGCATCCTTCTCCCGGGGCTCCACACCATTCTGATGTCAAACACCCTCCCGGGGCTCCCCATACTCTGGTACCCGCTGGCGTCCGGGTGTGGCCCCCAGTGCCCGGCACCCACCAGGCCTCAGCATTCCTCCAGGGCTCGGTCCTTGGAGCCCCTCACAGCTCAGCTCCAAGCAGCGGAAACACCCCGGGTGGAGAAGGGACACGCCGGGGTCGGGCAGAGCCCTCGCCTGCCGAACCAGCTCTCTGCCCAGCGGTTTCCAGCAGTGCCATGCCCCACACAGCCCCGTGCAGCACAACCCTGTGCAGCCCAGCATGGGCAGACAAAGCCTCACAAGTTTTACATTCAGTTTTTGTTTGCTCTTTCCCTTTCCCGTCCAGAGGCGAAACACTTGCAAGGCTGCGCCGGGGCCAGGGACAGCCCGCGCCTCTCCTACCCCAAACAAAGCATCCAGAGTCCACGTGGGGTATAATCTTCTCTGCTCATTTGTTATTACTTTTAGATCTAGCAGAAAGGTATATACCAGTAAGAAAAGGAATATGATTATCCTGATGTGACAGAAATGAGCTTTCAAGATCAGGAGGAAAACTTACTTAGTCAAAGTGTCTGAAATCTGCAGCAAGCACGTGGACCAGCCCCAGGCCTGTACAGCAGGTTACCCCAACCCACCCCTCCATCCCTGCAGAACACAAGCATGAAAAGCTTGGCAGCAAAGCCAAAAAAATTTATGCAAGTGAACCGGAGAAGCTGAGAAATCCACTCTGGATGAGCCCTTGGGGACACACTGAACATCACCGTTCAAACAAACATGCATCACATAAACCCAAAGCCAATTCGCAGCTCAGGGGAGGAGATTAAAACAAACAAATAGATTTTACTCCCGTTTGTTTTCCAGATTTGGGAAAGGGAAATGCTTTTGCTGGTTGTGCTCATTAGAGTTTCCAGGGCACTGTGAGTGTGGAATCAGCCCTTCCAGCATCCACAGGCTCCTCTCCCTTTCTACAGAAACCTTCCTGCTGCTGTTGGCCTCGCTGACCTGCCATCAATCTCCTGCCGCCAAAATGCCCTCTTTCCCTCTCTGCCCCTCAGTTATCATTTAATTCAGGAGAGGATGGCTGTGTAAACCGCTTGTGTGAAAGGCCTGGTACCAGACAAAGCAGCTCTGGCAGACCATAAGCCAGACCCTGATCCTTTCCCTGTCTCTGCTACATACACTACAGAGAGTGCTGTGAGTTTATTTTTTAACAATCAAGAGACACTTCATGGGAAACAAGGTACCTCTGCAGAGGATTTTTATATCCAGGGTCCTGCCAGACATTCCTGGTACCCTGCAGCAGGCTCTCAGCAGCTCCTGCTGTGCCAGGGCTGACAGCAGCAGCCTCTGCCAGACAGGTACCAGAGCAGCTCCATCACTGCTCCCCACCAGCTCTATGGCTCTCCAGCATGGACCACTGATGGGATATGGCCATGGAGGCAAAGCCTCCTCTGCTCCATCACTGGAGCAGCTGGAAGGAGCTGGGCAGCATGGCCTGGGCTCATGTGAGCAGGGAGGGAGAGGTGGGGGGTTCCTACCCACCGCTGGGCATAGGTGTCACATCCTCTGCATGCCACATCCCTCCCCACGATGGAGGAACTCCTACTGCAGCAAGGCTGGGCTGCCCAGTTTCTGCAAGAAATCATTCCAGCAAGAACCATTCCCCCATCCGGCTGGCATCTCAAATCCATGAAGCTGGTGACCACCCAGCTAAAGAAGCCATACCCTGTCACTATCACACAGTCAGGACTGGCAACATCCATTCACATTAGAAATGATTCCTCATCTTTCACTTGCTTCCCAACAGCCCTGCCAGCCCTTCCATACATAACTCCTCACTCCCAAACCTGAATCCTCCTCCTCACCAAAGGCTGCTCAGCCAGTGCCTTTTCTGAAGAGTACCTGGGTTATGACACCAGGCCCAACTCCTCTTGGTCAGCTCATTTCTCCCATTTCGAATTTCTTCCTAAAATTCTCTTGGTCAGACAATCCAACACCACTCCCTACCTGCAGTTCTGCTTTGGCTCCCACCACCTCCCTTCTCTTGCTTTGTACCCAAGGCTTTGAGTCAGGACCTGCTCCATGTGTCACAGTGCACCTGGAGATCCTCCACAAGCACAGCCATTAAGCAAATATGTGTCATTACCTACACCTGTCAGCAGTGCAACCTCCTCACCTCCGGATCTGTGGGTTCCCAATTCCCAGGTCCCAGTAATGGCTGAGTTCTTGTTTAGTCTTCTCTCAGGGAGTGAGGAGCACCATCACCATTGAATCACTTTGGACAGTTGTAAGCAGGGGCTGGGAGCAGGAGGAACTTCTCCTTTCACCAAAATTGGTGGTGATGTCCCTGCTGAGTTCAGGCTTTAGGATTCCCATGTTGGTGTACACACAGCTCAGCAGCTCTTTCCCAGTCTGCAGTAACACCATTTCACTGCCTGGCATTCTTCACTGCAAGACCCCCCCTTGGAGCATGTCCCACAGGACGTGTCCTCCTCTTCCATGGGGTTCTTCATGGCCTGAGCCCTCGCCCTAGCCCTGCACTGGCTGCCTGCCTCCCCACCAGCTCCACCAGCACTACTCCATTCTTGGCTCCCAGAGATCAGCTGCTCCTCACCACAGCTCCCCAGAGGAGCTCTCCTATCCCCAGCACCTCTCGTGAGCCTGGAGAGAGCTGTGACACTCAGCAGGACTCTGGCTGCTAGAAGCAAGGTCTGTCTCCACTGTGGGAGAGCCTCATCCTGCTGCCACATGTGGGAATAGAGCCCCAGCCTTCCATACAGCTGGGCTGGCTTTTCGCATCTGGGGGGAATTGCTGTTTACACAGAGATAGGAAGTGTTATCCCTCCTACAAGAAGTTTCTAGCTCTTCCTGTGGGCTGGCCAGGCCCACATGATACAAACCTCTTATAAAAACAAGGTTAAAAATAAGTGTCATCCATGTAACCAGAACATCTAGAAAGTCTGTAGCCATTCACCTGTAAACTTCAAATGTTCAGGCACACAAAGAAAAATCTTCAATGCCTCTCAAACAAAGCTGGCCACAAAATCCTCTTTTTCCTAGAAAACAGGATACGCCTGCTACAGCCTAATCTGAAGTGATGAGGCCTCCCCAAACCACCCTCCTAAGCACATATGCTTTTATCAAGAGGAATGCTGCTCCTGGGGGGGTGGCTGCCAGCAGAGCCCCCTCCCTCTGTGCCAGGTCTGGAGCTGCTCCTGCCTGCCTGAGTCAGGGATTATGGACCCTGCTCAGGGCCAGGGGACCCAGTGGAGGGAGGGAGGGTTTTGCCTGTGATTGCAAGGCCAAGAGTGTGCCAGAGCCCAGCAGTGGAGCTCTCAGCTCCCCTCCATCTTCACACAAAAGGCTGGCAGCCAGTTAGTCCTGCAGCAGTGCCTGCCTGGGAGCAAAAGGTGGTAAGTGTGATGGGGGAGAGGAAGGGGCATTAAAGTGCAGGAGAAACTGAAGTCCTGGTCTCAGAGATCTCATTTATCCCATGGAACAGACCTAGGTCCTCCACAGTTTCAGCTGGGCAGCTGGGAGAGTCACAGCATCCCTCAGACTATGTCCAGAGGTGTTCTCTGAGTGCTTCCAGCCCAAAGCAGACACTACAGGGGGGCAGAAAGCCCAGACAATGAGTGGGCTCAGACCAGGCAGGTGAAAGGCCTCTGAGTCTTATTCCTGCACACACTAGTACCTTTTCCAGGCCTTCCCCAGGCTGGCAAGTGCAGGCAATGCTCCCCACATCAGCTGCAGGGCTGACTTGGGAGCAACTGCCAAGGGCTGGTAAGAGTTTGGCACAAGAGTGGCATCAGACATAAGGATGGGGACACACAAGGATTTGATCTCTTGGGAATGCATAATAAGCACCTTCCCCTGGCTAACAGGTTTGTCATGTTTGACATGTGAAATGAAGCTAAAAAATGCATCTCAAGCAGGGTACATGAATCCTCTGCTCAGTTTGGAGACCCATTTTCAGACCCGATTTCCCTGCCTGAGTCCCCATTGCTTTGTGTTGCTGCTTTCACTCTGGTACTTATGGGGGAAAATGGCCCATACCTGCAACTCCAAACTGTCCTTGGCCCGTCCTCAGCTCTGATGAGTCCATCAGCGACACGTTCTGCATGAGAATGGCCCGGCAGGAGCACCCATGGGCTGATGGCTGCCTGCACCCTCCGAGCAGCCCTGGGGCTCTGCCCGGGCCAGCTGGGCAGCATCCCCCTCCAGGCACTCCCATAACTATGGCCATCACCCTGCAACCTTCTCTTTTATTCGAGTAAATCCTTCTTGAGTTGAGACCTGAGTTAAGTCCTGGCAGCGCAGAGCCGCCCGTGCCATCCCACGGCTCGTGGCACTCACACGCCACAGCGCAGTCCGCTCATATTCCAGGAGGAGGGACCACCGAATTTCCTGGTGATTGTTTGAACAGGATGTTATGAGCCCGCAATGCAGCTGAGAATCCTCTTCTTCCTGGATCCTATCACTCAACTTTCCTTAAGAATTTGGTTTGCTGCCTGAGAAGTTGTTTAACAGCGTTGGCGTCCCCGCCCGCCGACCCCCGCGTGCTCGCACAGGCACCACGCGTGCCCCAGACCCTCCGCAAACACCTCCTGAAGCATCACCCTGGCAAGGCAGGGAGGTAAAGATCCACCGAGGCTGCTCCTGCACGGCTGACCCCAGCTGCAAACCAAGCGCAAAACTGCCTCTTGCCGAGTTTCAGGTTTTCGGCCACACAGTCCGGGACAAAAGTTCTGGAGGTTATGAAAATGTGCGATAATTAACTGCAATTACTAATTTTCACTTAGGACAATTTTAAAGCCAGATAGGAATTTCGTGTTCACACACACTGATATCTTGTGCTACGCCCTCCATCCATCTCCCGAACAAGTTTTAGTTCAAATTAACTCATTTTTAGAGGAAGGAATGGTTTAAACATGCTGACTTGGACAGTTCCAGTTCACCACAGAGAAGGATAAATTGTTTCCATATGAAAAATCTGCAGCATGTTTTAAGGTGTCCTAAATATTTAGGGTCAAATCCTCCAGGAACCTCCACAGCCAATCTTTTCATCTCAAAAATCGAGGTGCAAGGTCCTACCCCGGCTCTACGAAACAGAAACTCTCCCAGGTGGGCCGCGAGGGGAAGGAAAAGGAACCTGGATGTTATTTTCAGCCAGACCACCAGTAAATAACTGTTAACTCCTCATTATTAATAGTACTTAGCTTCTTATCTCCTTGTTTATAAACCACTGGTCGGATAGTCTCACAAGGAAAGGACTGTAAAATTTCCTGTACTCTCATTTGCAATTGCAAGTGTCAGTAACGAACCAGAAGCCTCGTGGGCTGCGGCAGTTCTACCTTCCACAAAGGCTTTTACACACTGTCCTCTGCCCCAGCAGCCAGGGAACACCTTCCATGATAAAACAGAACAGGCATTTTCACACCAATAGTGGAATCCCGAGAAGCTCCTGCTCCTGCTCAAGCAAAGCTGTGAACCCGCAGCTTAAGGTAAGGAAGTCTCACGGGATGGGATGAGCTCCGTTGTCCTCTGCAGAAATACATCCAGTTTCAGTATTCTTGGACCAAAGCTTTCCTCCTGAGCACAATTAGAAATGAGACCATGCAATAGGGGGTGAGAAAGCAGTTTTCCAGCTCCCTTGCCTTCCTACACATCTCTGAGTCAATGAGACCTCCTGCATGTGGGTTATGGTGAGAATCAGGTTAAAATCTCCCCATGGAACGCTGCCCCCTGGGATATTTGGGCACTCTCTGCACGTGGGCTGGCTCACCCCAGAGCTGCTGCTTCCTTATCCAACATCCCACGGGGCCCACAGAGCCCCACCGTGGGACGTGGGCTGTGTGAGCCAGGGCCAGCATCACCCCGAGCCGGTGCCAGGCTGGGCAGAGGGCAGTGCTGGGAGCGGCAGCCAGAGAGGAAAAAACACGCCCCAGTTTTCAGTTCCCAAGCGGAATTTTCAAAGAGGGAAAAGAAAACCACTCACTCTATAAACTATGGGTTTAAAACTATTTTTATGGGAGTTTTGTACAGTAAAAGATCCTGCCCTACTCAGCTGGCAGCCAGACCTCCAGCCCGCTGCCCCCCGACCCCGCCGCGGGCGCTCGGGCTGCGGGGCCACCCCGCGGTGCTCGGTGGCCACCGGGTGCCGTCCCGGCCGGGCGTGGGGTGGCGGCAGTGCGGAAAGTGCGGCCGCCAATGCTCAGGCTGAGGCGGCGGGGCCGGGCCGTGCCGTGCCGGGCGGTGCCGGGCCGGGCGGGCGGAGCTGCTGCCGCCATGGGGCTGCTCAACTTCACCCGCGACCCGGTGCCCGAGGCGGTGAGCGGCGACATGCACAACCTGAACCAGCTCAGCGCCCAGGTGCGCCGAGCGGGGCGGGGATGGGGTGGGATGGATGGGTGGGATGGGTGGATGGATGGATGGGCGGCGGGGGCAGCCCCGGCCCCGCAACGCGCGGGGTGGTGGCTCCGGGGCGGGCGGCACCGCGGGGATGGACACGGCCGGCACTGCAGCCCCGGAGCAGTCCCGGTACCGGGGGCCACCGGGTCTCGAGGGCCTCGTGGGCCCCTCCGAGAGGTGGCCCCCTCGGGCGTGCCCCGGTGCTCGGGGCAGGGCGGGGACCGTGGCCCCGCTCCCGGCGGTCCCGCCCCGACCCAGCTGCGCACGCCAGAGCTGTTTGCGGGATGTTCATAGAACCGTGGGATCCCAGAAGGGTCGGGCGGGAAGGGACCTTGGAGACCATCTAGTTCCTGATGTGGGCAGGGACACTGGTGGAAGGCAAGGGGGCAGGGGGGTCCTGTCAAGCACTGGGGTTTCTGGTAGGGCCACACGGCGTTTGGGTTGTGATCCCACCCCACGCTTCCTGGCCCAAGCCGGTGCTCCCAGCCATTGGTCTGTCTGCTGCCAGATCACCGACACACGGGGGGAGCATTTCGGGCTGAGCAACTCGTCCAGAAAGGCGTGGAGCTGTGGAAGCGTTGAGGCTTTTCCAGTCCTGCTTGCCCAGTACCGAGGATATCATCCCAGTGCCATCTCCGTTCCACGGCTGAGGATGAAGGCAGGGCAGGATGAGCCACTGCAGCAGCAGCCGGACAGACCCGGGCGGTCATGGCCAGTGCTGGTGCTGGTGCCAGCAAAGGAGAGGGCTGGCGGTGCTCTGCCACTCACGCAGCCTCTCCAACCCTGCCTGCTGATTGCTCAGAAAGCCGAAGGCAGCAGCTAGACCCTTAACCAGTTCTCTTCCTTTTCCGAGTTAGTCTGCTTACCCCATGGGATTTGTGAAACATGAGAGGATGTTCACAACTTTTCCCACTCGCAGTTTTTGGATTGCACAAGATAGAACAGCAGCTTCCGATTATTCACAAGTCACAAAAGCCCAGTGCAGTGCCAGCTACCAGCTGCACAGACCCTTTCAGAGGCTCTGAAAAGCATCCATGAGCAAATCCCATCACAGAGTGCCAGACAGGGCTGCCTCATTAGCACGGGAGGTCCAGCTCTGGGCCCGATGCTCTGGAGGCAGGTGGAGCTGGGTCAGGGTGGTACATCACCACCTAATGCTGGTGGTGATGGATGCTGAGGTGCTGCGTGGCTGATGCCTGGCTCTAACACTGTCCTGTTTCTTCACAGCAATTCTCAGCGCTGACTGAACTGCTTTTCCGCTTTCTGACAGAGCCCAAGGAGGTAAGGCAGAGCTCCGGAGGGGCGTGAGTGCATCTCTGCTCAGAAACAGAGACAAGATTGGGTCACTGCTATTCTCTTGAACAGGTGGAAAGGTTTCTGACTCAGCTCTCAGACTTTGCCACCATGAATAAAATCAGCTTGGGCCCCCTGAAAAACATCGTCAAAAGTATTCTCCTGGTACCCAACGGTAAGTGATGCATTTGCATATGCTGCCCTGAGGCCAGACTGTCCCATCCATTCCTGCATGCTGCCAAAGTGTGTCTCAGAACTGCGGGGCTTGGTTTGCACAATAAGTGTTAATGGTAGCTAATACAGCACTTAGCACTTAAGAATCAAAACTTCCCCTCTTGGATGACTCTCTGTATTCTTTACACCCTGCCTGCATGGGCTTAACTAAACTCACTTAAATATTTATGCTTTAAATGCAGCACAACACTGTGACAGTGCTTGGTTTAACCTGTACCTGTAAATCCCTTTTGCCAGGCCAGGGCAGCCTCATGTTAGCTCTGAATCTCTGCAGGAACCCAGGCGACCCACTACTGTAATTCCTCCAAGGATAAGTGCTGTTGGAGACAGATAAGACAGTGCACACTGGTTTGGAGTGGGCTGGGGACCAGTGCAGTTCTAGGCCATAGGAAGGAGACAGCTGACCTTGTAGTCTTGTTTTAGAGAAACACATAAACAGTGGGGAAGAGGTTTGGGGGGATTCCCCTGAAATACCTCAGCCTCCAGCACTTTATGAGATTATTGTGATGTTGTGGCTGCCGTTTGACGTGGTCATGCATCAAACACTCCACGGCAGGTTCATCCCATTGATCCTTCTTGTTATCAATAGTCCCTTGCTATTACACTTCAGCCCTGGGTTCCCTGTAGCTTCCTTCACAGCCCTGATGCTGAGCACAACAGTTTTTTGAATTTGTTCTAAGCTCTTCAAGCCTTTTCCCCTATCCAGGCACAGCAATAAATAATTTCCTTCCCTACAACCGTCCCAGGCGGATTTAATGTAGAATCGGCATTTTCTCCCATCCCAATTCTCGGTGCCCTCATCTCATAATTCTTGCCCATGTGCTCTGGCTTCAGTCCCATCTGTAACTTTTCCTTAGCTCTGGGATGCCAGGGACAGCATCAGGACGGATCACAGCAGATAACTTTGCCTCTGTGCTACACAGAGGAAAGCCACGTGGGGCTGGCAGTCTGCTTGAATTTATGACATTCCTGCTCTTGGCTTCAGAGACAGAATCCTTGTAAAGGTCCCTGTGCTGCCTGTGCCCCAGAACAAAGGGGAAAGGCGCAGCGGGGGAAAGTGTTGTATGCACACGTTCACACCCATCATCCCAAACACAGCAGGTAGGGCAAATTAGTAGCCCGCCAGCCTTAACAGTTCTCCTTTAACAAGCAAAGCGGCTACAGGAGAGAAAGCAGCAACTTCAAAACACAACCGCTGCCGCTGTTCCCATGGATACCTGCAATGGGATCTCGCCCTCTCCCAGGCGCTCCCAGAGCCCAGACTTTTAAAGCACTGGGCATCTGCAAAGATACCAGCAGGCACGACTGAGTTTCCGATCTCTGAGGAGCTGTGGTTTGCTTCAAAACACAGCTCAGGAACAGAGGCTTTCCATCGCCAGGTCCCGTCCCTGCCTCTGTCTGACTCAGTGAGGATTGGTTTGACTCAATAAAAGTGATTTTTCTTTTTTATGTTGTTTATTCAGGTGCCCTTAAGAGGAATTTGTCTTCTGAACAAGTCAGAGCAGATTTTATTGCTCTAGGTAGGTCACCTGACTTTCACTAAATAAAAAATAATTAATATTTATCACATATGGTAATCTCATGTGGTCTCTCCCACAGGCCTCAGTGAAGAGAAGGCCAGTTATTTTGCAGAACAGGTATTCATATAATTTTGCTTGTTTCTAAGCTAACAAAATGTCAGTCTGTGAGTGGGAACTCAGAAAACCCCCCTGTGCTCCTGAGACATGTCGGCACTTTGGGTGTTTCCTTCAAAACTAGCTCAGGATTTTGAACTGAGGATCCTCAAAGAAATAATAAGGAGCAGTTTTTCTGATGATATCTCTGATTTGCTGAGGCCTCTCCCTCATCACTGTCACAGTTCCTGCACTGCTGAGTGGCTTTCATGTGATGTTTTTGTGCTTTCCATGCTTTGAGCCCCGAGGTCATGCAGTTACATGAACACATGGCTTTTTGCTCAGATATTGTTACACTGAGCCAGTGTTAAAACAAAACCAGTGAGTTTCATTTACAGAAGTGACAAGGCAGATGGAAATCCTAGCAGGACTCAAACACCTCTGAAAGCTCTCCCAGCCACATTAGTTCTCCCTTACCCTGGGCTTCTGCCATCCTCTGGTTTGGTTCTGACTCTTGGTGAAATTTCAGGTACAAACAGAGGCCTCTCTGAATTGATTGCTGGTGTGTCTTTTGCTCTTGCAGTGGAAGGTGAATTCCCCAGCCCTAACACGCCTGGCTGTGGGTCAGACGCTGATGATTAACCAGCTGATAGATATGGAGTGGAAGTTTGGAGGTAATAGTCCTGCAGCATAAACTGAATGTGTTGGGAAACCCACCAGCAGCTCTCAGCTAAGTTACTTTTCATTTCACCATTTAACTAACAAATTACCTGCTTTCTCTTCTCTCTGACTCACAGTGACTGCTGGGAGCAGTGAGCTGGAAAAAGTGGGAAGTATCTTCTTACAGGTAAATCGCCCACATCAGAGAGTTCAGGTTGTAGTGCAGTTATGGAACAAGCTCCAACCAGGCATGTGGGATGTGCTGGCTGTGAGAGGAGGGAGAGGGAAGCTGGGTGTCATAGGAACAGGCTCTGTGACTGTATCTGCCTCAGTGTCCAAGTGCCTCTGCCAGCAGAGAGCAGGCACGCTGCTGTTTGTTTCTCCTCTGAAGAAATGAGGTGTCACAGAAGTCTGGTCCACTCTGAAAAGCTGTTCAAAAACTTCAATCTAGCAAAGGTCAGGACATCTTGGGGAGGGAGGGGAAATGGGATCAAGGACTTGCAGAGATCCTCCCAATGCCCAGGGAATCTGTTCCTATAGTGACACTTCTTGAAAAGCCCATCAAAGATGTGTGTGCTGTGACAGCACACTCCTGCCCTGCTGTCCTCTCCTGGTGCTCAGATACAGGTCTCTGAACTAAAATACCTCTGTTTTTCCTTCCCCCAAGCTGAAGCTGGTGATTAAAAAAGGGAGCCAATTGGAAAACGTGTATGTTGGTGAGTTAACATTCTGGACATGAAGGAAGCGCGGGAAAGCTGCGCGGCATTCGGGGCTCCGGGTGCTGCTGGAGGTGGGGGAGTCTGGGAGCAGAACTGGGGGGCATCACTGCAAGGGCATCACTGCAGCCACTCCTGCCCCAGTTTCTCCATTGGCATGGCCACTCTTGTCCTGGCCTTTCCCTGCTCTAGCACCTCCATCACTGCAGCCTCTCCTGGCCCAGCCTCTCCATTGCTCCTGGCCTGGCCTCTTCCTGCTGCAGGCACTCTGGAAGTGTTTAGGAACATCTGGGCATCTTCACAGCTGTGCCTCAGTAAACACAGATCTGCCATGGAGCACTGCAGAGTGGTCAGAGCAGAACAGCAGAGGAGAAAAGTAAAGGATTCCCAAGTGTGGAGTGAGTGCTGTTAGACCAGCTAGTGTAAGGCACCAGCTGCTGGGAGTCAAAGCAGCTAATCCTGCCCAGCATAGGTGAACATGAGTTGCTCCACAGTACCATCAGAATGGCTGTGCCAGTGTTGGAAGTGCAATCTGAACTCCAGGACTTGATGCCTCTTGTTTATTTTCTGCAGAGTTAACTTTGCCCCAGTTCTACAGTTTTCTTCATGAAATGGAACGGGTCAAAACCAGCCTGGAAAGCTTCAGCTGAAACTGCACAGACCTGAGCCGACATCTGTCCAGGATGTTTAATTCCTCCTCGTGAGCCTGCAGATCTGCTCTTTCCCAGCTGACGCTCACACCCTGATAAGAGAAGACAAGCTGTGCGGTGAGCAGCAGTGTCATGGCCCAGCAGGACCTATCAATCCTTCAGAACTTGAAACTCTAGCAAAGTTTCAGCTTTTTCAAAGCACCTACAAGCTCATACATCTCCTTTTTTATACACTATTATAAGAAATTGTGGTCAGAAATATGTGGGTACTTGTACTAAAACAGCAAAGAAATAAACCCATTCCCATTCTCCTCCGTTTGTATCAGAATTTGATTTTTTAAGAAAGAAAGAAACAGAATCAAGGAATCATTTTCAAACTTAAAAGAATTTAGCAGGGAGGACAGGGGAAGCAAGGAGAGCATCTAACCTAGTGAGTCACTTAGTGCTCCCTTCAAGCCTCTCCCTTCTCTTGCATTAAGAAACATGTTGATTAGCTCCTTCCCAATTGTGCCTCATTACAGAAAAGTATCTCAGTGGTAGATGATTTTAAATCTTAAACAACCAAACATCTGCCTCTGTGCACAGGAGGAAGACATCTTGGGGGGTGACTAGATAAATCTCATTTGGATGTGCTGCTCTTTAATCTGCAGCTTGTGTGACATTGCACAGTTGGATCCAGCCCATTTCCCAGTGGACATCTGTCCAAACCCCGTGAAGTACCATTAGCTGAACTCTTCAGCTGTCTGAGGGTGAGGATGAGCTCTTCATCAGGAAGCAGAGGGGTGCCCAGACCCGACCTGGGGCGGTGGGTGATGTTACAGTCACCAAGGCTCCTCCTGTATCCAGACTATTGAGTTGTCCAGCAGCCTGAGCTGGCTGAAGCCTCCTCCCATGGCACAAGGCTGAACAAAGCTCCTCTTACAGCTTCTTCCACTGGTGGGACGTTCCAAGGCACCTCCATGTCCCTGGCACACTCAGCTGTTGCAGTGCAGGGAATAAACTGCATCACCGGGGAAGATCCCAGTAAGAGAGTCTCCATTTCCAGCCTCCACCTGAAGGGATTCAGTGTCCTGTGGTGTCCTCTGAGTCTGCTGTGAGCCTGCAGCTGCTTCCAGTTAAACCCATCCCAAACAGACCATTTCTGTGAGAAAAGCATCACAAAGCTCCCTGCAACTCACAGCCTCACCCGCGGGTTTTCAGCTGCAGCAAACCCAGCGTGTCCCTGCACTCATTTCCTGTGGTGCTGGGGGAGTGCTGGGGGCCAACAGCGGGCACAGGCTGAGCCATGTGTTTGGGAAATGGGGAATCCTGCTGGCAAAGCCAGGTATGGGATTTATTCTTTTGCCCACATATTGGGCCAGTCACAAGCAGTTTGAGCTTTGTCACATGATTACTGCAAAAATTAAAAAAAAAAACCTTTGAAATAATATTTCACAAAATATTGCATCTCCTTTTGGCTGGCAGGAAAAGCTGTTTCAGGAAGCAGTCTGAAGGGCTGCTGCTTTCTCAAGACAGAAGTAATTTTTTTCTTTATGTTTTTTCTGCTGCCTGTTCCCATTATTTCTCCTCACCCTCCCAGTGCCAGGGCAGCACCACTCAACCCTATCCAGTTATGGTGGGAGCTGGGCCGTGGTGCTGTGAAGGAGATGCCAGGCTCAGTTGTGGGTCAGGAATCCGCATCCCCCCGCGCTCCTCCCCTTGCCCAGTTGGGATTAAGCCGCTCGGGGCTGGCGCACAGCACAGCCCGCTGACCCCGAGGGCAGGGGTCACCTCCTTGTCCCCACGGGCAGCTCTGATCGCCGGCATGTGCGGCGCGGCGTGGCGTGACCTTCCCGCTGCCACCAGTGCTCCCGGGGACCGGCAGCGCCCTTTCATCCCACGCACTTGGCTGTGCATGAGCCGAGCTGGCAGCGCCGTGGGGAAGGGGCACAGAGGGATGCTGGCTCCAGCGGCATAGGGGGATGCCAGCCACGGGGGAACTGCATCGCCCTCCCAGTCAGGCTGGTCAGGAGCATGCAGAGTGTTGGGAAGCAGCATGGCAGCCATGCCTCTCCTGCACAGCACAGCACAGCACAGCACAGCCCGGGCTCTGCCGCCAGCTCAGGGGCACGATGGAGAATGCTCCCTGCACCAGGAGCTGGCAGGCAGCAGGCACAGCTGTGGGGAGGGCTGAGCAGGGACTGAGCCACAGCAGGAGTGAGGGCAGGAGCTGCTGTGGTGCCCGCTCTGCCCGGGTTTCCGGGCGGCCCCGCGGTGCCTGAGCACGTGGCCCCTTCCGCCTGCCCGTCAAGCCCAGCCAGGCGAGAGCTAATCTGGGCGGCACAGCGGGCGCAGGGGAACAGGGGCCCCTCTCCAGCCTGGGGTGCAGCTAACCATACTCCTGCAGCCGTTTGCCTCCCCAAGGGCTTTCCCGGCCCATTTCCTCTGGGGGTAGCCGTGCCTCAGCACCCCCATCCGTGGCACAGCTCCTGCAGTGTGAGGACACGTGGGCCCTGCCAGCGGCAGCACGGCCCCGAGCGTGGCATGCAGTGGGAAGGGTAGCTCGGCCATGCTGAGCCCCCACAGTCACACTCACCCCCCACACGCCCAGATGCTTGTGCAGCACCACTCACTGCAGTGGGGACTTCTCCTCCGCCTCAGGGGTCACCTTATCACACCTCAAGCTGCCAGACAATCTCTCCTGAGCCTGCAGGAGAGGGCAGAGTGGCCCCAGCAACCAGGCAGCAGTGGAGGTCCCATGCTCGCAGGCATCCCCCCACTCATCCCTGGCAGCCCCCACCAGACTCAGCAGAGCAGTGGAGACAGGGGCTGTGCTCTGGATTCTGTCATTTCCCAGCACAGGGAATTCCAGGATTCAATGCTGTTGTGATTCTCAGCCATGTCAGAAGCTAAAGACCAGGGGAACGGGAACGGGGATGTTTTCGGATGCAGCATCTTCTCCCCACTGGAAATGCCAATGCCACTCCTTTCACGTGAGAAGGAGCCCTCCAAACCCCAGGAACAAAAGCCTCAGCAGCGCTTGCTGCCCTCCCACTGCTGGAGGGAGCAGAGCAGACATGGACTCCACTCCTGCCTACGAGCCCACGGGCTGGCAGGGAAGGAAGGAACCAGGGCTCACTGCCGGCTCTGTCTGACCTTGAGCAGGTCGTGTAGGAACTGGCAGAGCTCCCATGGGATCTCTTGGCTTCCAGAGACCTTGCCAGGAGCCACTCCTTGCCGAAGGCTTACAGCTTGGTCTGTATCCCTGTCCCAGCTTTCCCCCTTGCAAAACAAGGTGACAAATCTCAGGGTTTGCCAACAGCTGGGAGAGAGCCATGGCAGGTGAGATGAGCCAGGGAGCAGAAGTGGCAGATAATGGCCCCAGCACAGCTGGAGCTCAGCCCAGCACCAGGCAGAGACTGCAGAGTGCCACTCCTGCCCTGGCTGACTCCAGCTCAGGAAAAGCACTGCCTCCATGGTGGTGTTAATCCCACAGAGCACAGCGTGGCTGATGAAGCCAGTCCTGCCCCTCCTCACCTCATGCCGTCCTCCTCCCCAGTTCCTCCAGGTTTTGGGGTAACGGCACCGGGTGTGAACTGCAGCTCCACAAATTGCCCCAGGGCAACACAACCACCCTGCTGTGCCACGTGAATCCCTGCGGACAGGGACCTGCAGTGGCTGCCTAGGGCTCCCTGGGGATCCCATGGCCCTTGCTGCAGGGAGAGGCTCCTTATCCCCTTAGTAGAGCAGCTGTGTGAGCACAGCACTCGGCACAGCACCCTGCCACAGCGGAAGATACGCTCCCGGGAATGAGCCTTCAGCCTGCCTTGGGACAGGATTGTGCACCCACCCTGTTTGGGACAGGGGAAAGGCATCCCACCCTGCCTGCAAAACCGAGCTGCTGCCTCCTATTCTTGCAGTAGGTGGGGGGGAAAAACTGGTGGTGTCCAAGGCAGTGGAAATATTCCTAGCATGTTCTCTGCTCCTAAGCCTTGCCATCTCTCTAGGCGGTTCTTTGTCCAGGCACACTGGGAACAATTGGGGTTGCTCAGCCAGACCACAGACTGTGGATCAGCAGAGGGAATGAATGCTCCAGCATACGGAACCCATCTTCTCCCTCGGCACGGGGAGGTGGCCACCAGAAACCGGCCTGTGGCACAACAGCACAGGCAGAAACAATGCTCGGGCACCCCTGCCAGTGCCAGCCCTGGGAAGGGAGGGTGGGAGCTCCCCGGCCCATCCGAGGAACAGCCCAGCGGGAGGGAGTCACTGGGTATTCCCAGACCCCATGCAGGGCTGGGGTTGGCATGGCTGGTGCCAAGATCTCTGCGTTCACACACACAGGACAGGCAGCTGAGGAGGCATAGCTGAGTCTTGGGGGACAGAGAGGAGACACCCAAGCTGTGGGGTTGAGGCTTGGCTGGCCAGTGCCTTCAGGGAGTCCTATACAGGGCTGATGGCATTTTGCCCCTTGCAGGCACAGCTTCACAAACAGTGCCAGGCCTTATGGTGACAAACCCATTCTGTCTCTCTTCTCCCCTCTGTGACACCCTGAGTGACCGTGAGCTGGTGCATGGCAGGGGGAGCCCACCGAGGCAGCTCAGCCCATTTCCCAGCACTCAGCTCCAGTTTATAGGGCTGCTCTGTCCCAGGGGCATTGCTGCCACCGCTAACGAGGTTATCCCAGACCAGGCACCGACAGAGAGGGAAAGCAGGGTTAACCCTTGTGCTGCTGGCACATCCCACAGCACTGGGGAACAGCTTCGCGCGGAAGCGAGCCCTTAACAAGTCCCAGTGGCAATGGGAAGCTGTGAAACACCAGGCAAGGACTTTCTTGCCATTCCCATGCCAGTCTCTGTGCCACAGCATCCCTCACCTCAGAGCAGCCTCACACCCCTCAGATCAGCACTAAGTCTTGAAGCCACATCAGCCCTCGGACCCGGTGCCCACAGCATAATGGTGCATGTCCTCATCATCCCTCAGCTTTGTTTCACGTTGACAGCTTGGATGTGGGTAAGGAGCGGGATGCAACCAGGCTGTGGGCAGAAGGTGCTGGGTGGCCGAGGCCATTGCTGCCCACGGGGACACAGCATCACTCATGTTCCTGTGGGAAAGTGTGGAGGCTGCAAGCAAGCTCAAGGTCCCTTCCCTTACTGGGGCGCTGCTTCACACCAGCATCGGGGTGGCCCAACCCGCCGACCCGCGGGGCTGGGGACTGTCCCTGCGCCCTCACCCCACGGTCCCCTCTGCGGGGCTGGCTGGGACACTGGTGGCGTTGGCGGCGCTCCCCAGGGACCACCAACCCGGGCAGCCCTGTTTGCTCGGCTCAGTAGCCCCGAGGAGCGGCGCTTGGGGTGAGGGTCCCCATGCAGGAGTCCCCCCGTTTCGCCCCCCCACTGCTGAGTCCCGACAAACTCACGACACCCCGAGCTCTGCCCCCCCCGCCCCGCCCCGCCCCCGCTGCGGTGCGCAATGCGGGGCAGCAGAGGGAGCCAGAGCACCGCGCACGGCCCCGCGCCCCCATCCCTCCTCCCCGCACCCACCCAGTTCCCACCCTCCGGACACCCCCCAACCCT
>VWZD01002789.1:308102-318158 GCA_013396695.1 Sakesphorus luctuosus | reverse complement strand
TCCGGCGGGGGGACCCTGTCGAGCCCCCCCGCTCCGCACTCCGCAGCCATGGCAACGGCGATGGGCTGTCCCAGCCCGGCCGCAGCGCAGGGAAGGCGAGAGGGACGCAGGGAGGGAAGGAGCCGCCGGGCGATTCCTGAGGGGCTGGCACACACACAGCCGCTGGAAGCGACCGGAGCCAATCCCCCGGCTCCCTTTGTGATGCTTCCTGACACAGATTCCCTCTCCATGGCTGACTTTGCAAGTTTCCCCATCCTCTTCCCCTCCTCGCGCGGCTCCTTTTCATGCGACTAAATTATACACGAGAGGAGGGACATGCGGTGACAATCCTAGTGACAAAATAGAAAGGAGCAGGTTTGCGCAGGCGGCTGCAGCCCGGCCGCCTCCGGGACTCCTGTGAGCCAAGAGGGACCGGACCTGGTCCCAGGACAGCAGCATTAAAGCCCGTGATTTGGAAACCACCGAGAAAAAGGCTTTTCCTGCGGCAGCAGAGGAGAGCCGGCGTGCGGGGCAGGACCGCGGTGGGCGCCGGGACCGCGGCCCCTCCGCACACAGCGGCTGCTGTCCCAGCACACAGCGCCCTCGGGGACGGCAGGCCATGTATGCACTTCCCGGGAGAAATGGCTTGTTTGGGAGCCAGTAAAAAATATGCAAATCTGGCAGGGCTGGGCCTCAGCCTCTGAGCAGCTTTTCTCCCCTTCCTCCCCATCCCAGAGCTCCGTGGGGCGAGCTGAGCCTTGGGCAGCCGAAGGAAAGGAAAGGCAGGGCCAGCGGAAGCTTGCGGGCAACGGGCGAGGCAGCAGGGGGAGATTTGGGATGTCATGGAACGGGGAGATGTCCGCGGGATAGCTGCTGCTCCAGACCGCGGGCATGCGGAGAAGGCTCCTGCTCCTGCTCCTGCTCCCGCAAGCCGGGGTGGGTGGAGCGTGCTGTCACTTTTTGGTGCTGGGCAAGCCCGGCATCGCTGTCGCAGGATTGCTGCCTGTGCTCTGATGAGTCAGGAGCAGCGCTGCCACGTTTTCCTCCTACAGGCAACGTCCCGTGGTGGGTCGGTCGTGCTCCGCACCCTCCCGCACACGCGGCGCCGGTTCAGCTCCGGTGCCCACGTGGGTGGGTGAATCTCCAGCAGCGACTCTCCGGGGAAACCCCTCTGGAGCAAAGGATGAGGACACCGACCCGCAGCTCGGACGAGATGTGGAGTGCCTGGCTCAGGCAGTGATCCCACGGGACACGGGCATATTCCTGTGCCTGCGTCCCACCTCCTCTGCCAGACAATGAAACACTGCCCTCCTTCCCAAGTCGCAGCAGAACAAATAAAGCAAGCGCCATATGGTGCCAAGACACGTTGGAAATGGGGCCAAGCCCAGGAGGTAGGGGAGGTGGCAACCCTCCATCCCTACACCGGTCCCCATCACCAGCTCCAGGCCAGGGCTGGCCTTGGGGGAGCTCTGTGCCCGCTCCTCCTCCTTCCCCCTGCAGCCACTGCCCTGCTGCCAGGCACAGATCTGCATTTCAGCTGTGGCTTTGCAGTGACTCGACCTCCTCCCTGCCCACAGTCTTGGGGAGCACAGAAACTGAAGGTGTCACCTAGAGCCCACATTGCTCTAAGGGCTGGACCAAGGGCACAGGTGTCACTGCTGGACTGGGGCACTGTTAGGAGATAACGCCCTGCACCCTGACATGGGACAGGGCACCCTGAGACCCCTCCCCAGAGTTACAATCAGGAATGGGCACCACTGACAGCTTCTCCCCTAAAGCCCCTTCAGCCCAGGAACCAGAGGAGAAGCCTCCCTGAAGCTCCAGGCCCACCACAGATACAGGACCCTGCTGTGTGCAGAAAGTGGCACCATCTTTCCACCTGCCACAAGAATCCTCCTGCCTGAATCCTCCCACAGTCCTTCATCTCCTGGATACCCTGTGTGTTTTCAGACGAGTCACCTCCAAGCACAGGCACCCAGCAGGGAGGTACCTCCCAAGAGACCTACACAGCTCGATGGCAGGACTTGCAGAGGTGCTGAGAGCCCACAATTCCCTGCAGCCAGTTCTGTGGAGCAGAACTCATCCCTCCAAGCACCCAGACCACGGTGGCTACTCAAGGCCAGGGCCCAACTTGGGACAGCAAATCCCAGATCTTCCTTGGGGGCAGGATATGATGAGTTCCTGGGGGAAGACGCGGGCTCCAGGATCCCCCCACACTCTAACAGACTTTCTACAGGTGTGGCAAGCAGATGCCAGCCTTGCCCATGCGTGGGAGCCCCATCACAGAGCCTATGTGACACCCAGCCACCTGCCACCCTCATTCACCCCATTCCCTCTGCAAGGGCCTCTTAGGGGGAAGTGCCTGGCTCTGTCCTCCAGGCTGAATCAAACTGAGGATCTCTGGGACGTTTTGTAGCCACAGGGCTCAGCTCTCTCACTGCAAATGTGAGGCCATCATTTGCACCTGAGTCACAGAGATGAGAATCAAGCAAGTTGTGCAAGCAAAGGAGTTTGTTGAATCATAGGCAAAAATGTTGGGATGATAAGGATCAGACAGGATCTGTGAGTAGCCCACAGGTCTCTCCATCTCTGTGCCATCCTCCTTCCTCCTTTAAAGAGGCAGCACTGCCTGACGGAGTATCCCATGATCTGGCCCCATCCCTATCTGCCACTGGAGCCTCTGGGAATGCTCTACACCAAGGAGTGCTTGCCAGGTGCTCTGAAGATCCAAAGCACTGTATGAAAATATTTATTGTCAATGTTACAGATAACGGAAAAAGCAAGAGGCAGCCTTGTCCTACACAGCCTACCTAGATTCTCATGGGGCCAATGCACTCCTGGCAGAGGGTCCCAGCTGCAGTGCTCTTTGCTGGCTGTGGGTCTGCACTCCTTGTGGTCCCAGCTCCACTTGGGCTTCCTACCACATGTTGATAAACAGAAAAAATGTACAATGGCTGCATTGAAGTTCCCAGTTAAACAGAACACCAGTGGCTGCTCAGAAGGGGAACTTCCGCGTTATCTATTCAGAGGTGGGACTTGCAGAAACAGGGTCTGTCCACACGGCACAGGGCAGGACCCAGATTTTTGAACACCCCCAGAATGAGATCCAGGGCAGGGTTAAACGCCAGCAGGCAAAAGAACAACAGCAATACTAGAAACAAAGGAGACGTGGGTGTTTCAGGGCAGGCTGACTCGAAGGAGCAGCAGGAGTTGCTGGGAGGTATGGGGTTAGGGCATGTCACGTTCCAGCACATGCAAGGTGAGGCCAGGGATCCCAGGGGGACCATCAGGTACTGACTGGCACTGGGCTCCAGCAGAGGTCAGGAATCCTGTCTGGATCATCAGGCAGCGATTGGCAGTGGGCTCTGCTGGAAGCTGGGGTTTCAGCACTGGCACCTCAGCCACACACACAGGAGTAGGCAGAGATTGCAGGAAGGGCGAGCAGGCAGCAGCGCTGGCAGCAGCAGCAGCCTGCCCAGGGGAGAACCAGGGAAAGCCTTGGTTTCATGCCATGACCTGGGACTTTGGCACTTCACAAGCCCTTGATGGTGTGACAGCCCTTCAGGTCTGCACCCTGGTTTGTGTTGAGTTGGTGGGGCCCTGCTTAGCAGCAGCCAGGTGGGATCCTGTGCCTGGAGGAGGCACGGCAGGATCAGCCCAGAGCAATCTGTTCGGATAGAAGTGGGTGGTAAATTAGCAGCAGTGGAAGAACGACTCCTTGGTAGCTCCAAAGCGGGTGTCAGCAGCGAGCCGAGCTCTAACGAGCCCCGAGAAGGCTGGAGCCCTCCATGCCATTTCGTCTCCGCTGCTCTGCGTCGGATTTCCCAGGAGCCCTGCAGGCTCGGCCTCATTAATTATGCAAATGAAAAGGTGATGCCAACACGCCATCCCTCGGTAGGGTCCCTGCGAGTGAAGTTGGGCCTGAGCAGCGGCCACTGCCCTGGCTGGGGCAGGGAGGGTCCGGGAGCACATCAGGCAGGATGGATGTTTGCAATAATTATCCAGTCATCCCCTTCAAGTGTACTGCAGCCATAGCAACAGACAGATGTTCTGTCCCAGCCAGAGTCCACAGCGAGCTGGGGAGGGAAGCACAAAAATTAACCCATTCAGCCCTAGAATGACACAGAATCCGTTTTATTCCGGGACCAGCCCATACTTTGACATCCCTGAGGAAATCAGGCAAAACCCTCAGTCCTCAAATCAAAATTGCCCCAGTGCTCCCTTGGCCACTGTCTGACACGGATGGTTGAATGAGAGAAGCAGCAGCATCCCACAGGATGGGGTCTGACTCTGTAAGGGCTCTGCTCCCTCCCATCCTACATGGAAGTAGCCTGGCTCAGGCTCAGCATCCCCTGGGGACAATTCTGCAGGTGAGACTCTTCAGCTCTGCTGGTAAGGAGCCTTTGGAGAGAGATGGATGGCACCAGGAACTTGCTCAGGGACAGCCACAAGCAGCACATCTGCGGTCAGCACACTCCCAGTGCCCACCGCACAGCCCCTGCTGGGCATCCAGGCAGCCAGAAGGGGATGGATGAGCCACAGGGACCAGCACCCACTGCTGAGTTAACAGTTGGGTCAAAGAGTTTAAAGTATTTGGAGGTGGGATGCAGCCAGACCAAAAGAATAGTTGGCATTTCATTATCCTGCTGCTGCACAAGTTTCCAGGATTCAGCCTAAGTCCATTAAATTGCCACAGGGACCCTCATGCCCCCTCAGCACACTGAAAATGTAAAGCCAGCTTCTCCTGGGGCCTGTTGAGCAGGCAGCACTCCCCAGGCACAAGGTCTTTTCCCCATCTGCCAGCTATGCCCTCCAGCACTGGCATTTAAATGTTGTAAGGTAAAGGTCAGACCCCTGTGGACCTCGCAGTTCCCTTCTGGAAGGAGCAGAGCTGCCCATCCCAGCCAGTATTCACTTGTCCCTTCCTGTGCCAGCTATGCCCACAGGTCATGCAGATGCAGCAGGGATTCCTCAGAGCCCACAGCAATACCCTGACCTCAGAGCAGGCTCATGGGAAAGCCCTGTCCAGATGTTTGCAGCTGCAGACGCTGCTGGAGTGCACCCATGATGAGGATCTCAAAGGAGGGCGAAGGGGCCAGGGAGGACAGCCCAAGCAGATGTGCCTGCAGGGACAGATCACACCTGGAAAAATGAAGAGGACCCTCCTCTGAGCTGGTGGATGAAGACAGACTCCCCTGGCACAGAGAATCACGGAATCACAGAATTGCTGAGGTTGGAAGAGACCTCTAAGATCATCGAGTCCAACTGTTAACCCAGTACAAGTGTGAGAGGTCACAGGAACAGTTTTAGTTCTTAAACTGTAAGACTATTTTTGGTTCATACTCCTTCCCTCTTGTCCTCTGCCACAGACAATGAGATCTGCAGCTTGCAGAGGGCACTCCGGCTGCTCCCGGCTGCTCCCGGTGCTCCTGCTGACAGCTTGTGCTGCCTTAGCACAGCCTAGCCTGGAAATCTGTGGTCTCCTGGTTGGGTTTTTTCCTTCTTTCTCCTACAGAAAAAAAACAGAGAAGGGTGAATTTGCTGGTCTCGAAACTGAGGGAGACGTGGCATCATGTGCAGTCGCAGCGGATGTGGGCAGGTGCCATCAGCCTTCCCCACGCAGCTCTGGGAATGGAGCTCAGCCCTGCTCTGCAGCTCCCTGGCTGTTCCTGCCCAGGCTCCCACACAGCTCTGGCAGCTGCTGGGTATTTCAGTCCTTCCCCACAGTGCCAGGCTACCCCACTCCTTCTGTGGCTCTTCCTCCAAGCACATCCATCCAGCGGCCACGTGGTTTGATTCCCAGCCTGCTGAAGCCACACTGGAGGCAGAGTAAGAAGGTGGGGAAAATATCTATTATTTCCACACATCCCCACTCAATTTGTGACTCTGAGTGCTCTGACTGTCTCAGTCCCAGGCCTCTCCTGAGCAGAAGCCACACCAAATGATGCTTGGTGCTGTGACATGGACAGCAATCCAACAGGCTCCAGAAGGAATTCTCATTCCTTGCTGACTTCCCTGAGCTGCTTTGACTTATTATCTGACCTGGATCTAAATTGGGTTTTGATTAAAGTCAAGAATAATTCTACTTGGGAAAACCTCGTTGTTTAGGCTCAGAGTTAGCAAAAACTACAGGAGAATTTAAGCTGATTTCTTACTCAGGGGACAGAGACCCTGATGGGACCCCTGACTGTGCCCAGTACCTGCTGTGAGAGGCAGCCACATTGGGCCATGCCACCCAGAACCTGACCAAGCCACCAAGTTCTCTCCCCAGTTCTCCTCTGAGGTCAATCCTGGAGAACCTCATGGCTCTGATGCTTTGTCAGCACCTCCTCATTTTGGACACACAGCTATCCATGGTCTGTGCATTCCTACTTGTCATGTCCCCAGGTGGTGCCAGGGTTTAGTCTGTGTCCCTGCCTGGTGTCTATCTCCAGTTGTCCACAAACGTGTCTTCTCTCAGCATCTGTTTCTCTGAGATCAGGGAGCTGAGTCATCTCTATAAGGCACTCTCCTATCCTGAACAATCCAGCAAACTCTCTCTGCACTGGTTTCAGGCTAAATTTTCTCAGCATGGCTCACCAGAACCAGGTGGCAGTCCAGAGCATCTCCAGAGCCTTTGCACTTCTCTGTACCTCCCCTGAAATGACTCTCCCAAGACAACTTGGAATCATTCCCCTTTTCCATCCTGCTGGTGGACCACAGCTATCCAGCTGGTGGATCACAGTCTCTCATCCAGCCTCAGGCAGGTGAACTTCTCAGACATAGACAAAGACACATGGGCTCCTTTTGTGTTTGATGGGAAGAATAAGACAGTTCCAGCAAGCAACTCACCTCACTCCATGGAGACTGTTCAGAGCATGAAAGTGAACTGTTTCTGGAGGTGCTCATTGTCACCTCTGCTCACTGCAGAGGCAGCTGAGACACCCAGGTACCACTGGCTGCCCAGCTGTGAATGCCTGAAGGCACAAGAGCCAAACATCATCCATTCTCTAACCCTCCCCAAGAAAGTACTCCCAGCTGCCAGTAGAAGTGATGGTTATTAACTCCTGAGTTCAATTCGTGTTGCTTGGCACTAAGCAATGTCCATGGATGGGATGGGTGCCCTCGTGCCCACCCCTTTGCCTGCCCCTGATCCCACCCAGCAGCACTCAGGGTCGTTGGTAGATACTTCCAATTTTGGTTCTACTTGAGTGTGAATCCAGATGCTGAAGAACAAGATCAGGTGTTCAAGGCCAGGTTGGATGGGGCTTGGAGCAACCAGGTCTAGTGGGAGATGTCCCTGCCCATGGTAGGGGGCTGGAATGAGATGTGCTTTAGGGTCTGTTCCAACCCAAACCATTCCATGTTTCTATGATCCCTGGAGCATGTGGTGGGATGTCTCTGGAGACACAGCAGGATTTCATCCCTTGCTGTATGTTGCAGTTTCTGACCTCTGTAGGTGCCAATTGCTTTGTCATGTGCACACCCACTCCCTGGTCCAGCTGAGCACTTTTGTCAGAAGAACAAAAATTTCTTTAGAACAAAACACAACTTGTAGGAAATTAGAAAGGCACCTTAAAGAGGAAACAGCAACAGAGTGCTCAGGTAAAACTCAAACCCAACCCTTTTTTTAGTCCAGCATAAATAGCTATGGATGTGGAGTAACCACTTGTTTGTCTATAAAAAAGTCATCAGCAGATACCCAGTGCTGAACACATCCAGTACCTGCAGCCAGGACCGACAGCTGAAGATCCACTGCCACCAAACCATTGCACTTTGGTTTTTCCCTATCTCTAAGGACAAGAGTGGCCTCAACATCATGCACTCTAATTTGGTGTGTCATGAGGTTGTTCATGCAGTGCAGGTTAAATCCTCATTGAATCCATGCTCCATTGGGACCTAAAATATTGATCTGAACACTCAGGCTGGGTGCAAGTGGTCTGCACAAAATCCTCACTCAGAAGACATCAGTTCTTGGCATAGCTGGCCTTGCCTTCCCAGACCAGGGATACTCCTGCCCATGCTCACCAGAGGGGGACCCTCTGCATTGCTTTCTAAGCCGACCCCAAACCTTCCAATGGGTGGGTTTAGGTAGGAGAAGACATTTGCCCATGCCAATGGTGGTGTGAGAGGACATTCCCTTTGCCCTGGCAAAGTTCAGCTGCAAGGTGTGGAATTCAGTGGTGACCTCAGCCAGGATGTCTGATTGTGGTGAAGGAGGCAGCACCACCCCTGGGCAGAGCAACTCGCCAGCAGAAGTAAAGAATTCTTTACTCCCTTCCTTGCTCAACAACTCCAGCAAAGTGTCTGGACTCCAGCAATGAGATCTTCCCTGGCACTCCTGGACATCCAACTGTCACCACACCTTCCACAAGACTGAGTCACCAAGTTGTCACAGGACCTCCCCTCACTCCTCCCTTATCAGCTGGCTCCCATCAGCAGCTCAGCCAGTCACTTTGTTAGGGGCAAGGGGATGCCCAGAGGCTGGAGCAGGCTGAGAGCAGAGCTTAACTTCACCTACAAAATCTTTGTGAGAAAGTTGCCCACTGAACCCAAATTCTGCACAACACCCTTCTCTTTTCTGCAATTTCTGTCCACTCACTGCTCCTCACAACCATGCCCCGAGAAAGCCACGCTTCCATGGCTGGCTGAGGCTTCAGAGGATGTCCATCCTGTTCGTAGTGGTCATCAGAAATACTGCAGCACACCAGCAAGTTCCTGTAAGCATCCTGCACAACGTGCCTTGGGCTGAAAATCCACCACAGGAAAGACCCTTTGTGCTTCCTGAGTTCCCCTCCAATGGCATCATGTTGGGACCAGTGCAAACTGGATGGTGACACTGGGAATTTTTTGAGAGGTGCCCAGATACCCAGTGGGATAGGGAAGGTCAGCTGGCATAGTGCAGTAAGTAATGCCAATGCTCCAGTGTCACAGATATGCCCTGGTTTCACCATACACCCTGTGGTGTGGCTAATCCATGGTTCAGCTCCTGTAGCAGTCCATTCCCACCTCAAGATCTGTTGGATGGGCACCATGTGACTGGCATGGGGCAAGGGGCAGTGAAGAAAACTGCCCTTCAGCCATGAAGTGTCCTCACCTTCCTCCCCGGTCTCCAGCCTTGGCAAGTGGCACCACAGCCAGCTGTGCCCTGGCTGCTCTGCTGCCACACCCAACACCTCCAGCACCAACCTCTGACAACTCACTGACACATCAAATTCCTCTTCCAGGTTCCCACAGACTCCCAGCTCCTGCTCCTACATCTCATGCCAGCCCTACCACTGCTGACCAGGGAGGCAGCCATCATATGTACCAATGCTGTACCCCTGACTGGGACAGAGCAGGGGTGTGGCACTGCTGGGTGGGTACAGAACACACATGTGGCACTGCAAAGCACGCATGGAGCACATGTGTCACTGATGGACAGATCAGGAGCACATGTGTGGCACCGCTGGGTGTGCATGGAGCACATATGTGGCACCACTGGACAGACGGGGAGCATGCATGTCACTGATGGACAGGGAACACAGGTGTGGGATTGATGGACAGATGGAGCACATGTGTGGCAGTAATGGACAGACTGGGACCACATGTGTGGTGGCACCGATGGACAGAGAGAGAGCACATCATGACACCAATACACACACCAGAAGCAGACACGTAGCACTGCTGGGTGAGCATGGGACACGCTTGTGGCACTAATGGATAGACCAGGAGCACATACGTAGCATTGATGGGCAGACAGGGAACATATATGACACCAACACAGAGATCAAGAGCACACACATGTGACACTGCTGAGTGGGCATGGGACACGCTTGTGGCACTAAAGGACAGACCAGGAGAACATGTATGGCATTGATAGACAGGGAGCACATGCTTGGGACCAATTAACAGACCACAGCATGTGTGGCACTGATGAGCAGACCAGAAGCACACGCGTGGCACTGCCGGGTGGGCACGGAGCACACATGTGACACCGATGGACAGACCGGGAGCACACGTGTGGCACCATCAGCATCACGGCACATGCGTGCGAGCGCCGGGCAGAGCCCGAGCCGCAGCCGCCGGCCGGGACGGGCCGCCCCATCTCACCCGCCC
>VWZD01002789.1:293629-306106 GCA_013396695.1 Sakesphorus luctuosus | reverse complement strand
CCCGCTGCCCCGCCGGGACCGCGGGCAAAGGAGAGCTCCGGCAGGGATTTTTTTTCCCCTGTCCCTCCCCGCCTCTCCCGCTGCTGCTGCTGCTGCCGCTGCTCTGAAGGGTGCAGTGTTTTCTGTGCACACAGACTCCAGCATTGATGTGGCTGGAGGATGCTTCCATTGAGGGCAGCCCATCTGTGGCAAATGCTTCTAAACGCACTATTTACCTCCCATCTGGTCCGCCTGATTATTGGGGGGAGGGGGAAGGGTCATTATTTCTCCCTCTCCCTTCGTGGTGCTCAGAGACTCCTTTCTTTCTCCCCTCTCAGCCCCCCTCCCCCATGCCATGCCCCAAAAAAATTCTTGGCGATTTTTTTTTTGAGACCTTTTAGCAACCCTTCTCTTCCGCTCCCCCCGCTCCAGGACCCCCTGTGGAGCGTGGATTAGGAGTGGTACCCCATTGCACAGACCCAGCACTCCCCCAGGTCCTCTCCATCCAGCCAGCGACTCTATCCCAGATCTCCCAAATGCTGCAGAGTCATGGTACCCCAGAGAGGCCGAGCCGGGCTCCCTCGACCCCGCTGCTCGCTAGATGCCCCCTCCCCTTTGTCCGGGAGGGAGTCCCAAGGGTCAGCGGCTCAACCAGGCCGGTGCAAGCCCACATATTCCCAAAGGGCCTCTGCACAGATGAAGTTTCAGCAAGGAGCGTGCCTAGGCCCCCGCATCTTCCCTGGCAGAGTCCCTGCAGGCTACAGGCAGGAGTTACACCCAGGCTCCCCTAAACCAGCAAACACTGATAGGCATGTCCTGGGGGACAACTGAATTTTCCAAGGGGCAATACAGCTTATTTCCCAGTGCCTGGCTGCCCATCTGATATTAGGGCTGGGAGTGCTTTGCAGAGCCACTGGCTGTAGGGAGACCAGTCATTGCACTCCCCAGAAGCCTCCAGTGTGGGATCTATAGAAGTTGTTGTCTCCTGATCCCTTGGTCTGGCCTCCCTGGCCCCACCATGCCTCTCTCTGTCAGGAATCCCATGGACCATTTCAGATGGGTGCAGTTGGAGTTTTGCTTTTGCCTGAAGTGGCTCTTGAATTTAGAGATAACTTGGCAGGGATTTTTTTCAGTTCCTCATCCTTGGTGATTTGGGCTGGGTTTGGGTGTATTTCATTGCTTTCATGCACACAGTCAAATACTTCATGAAGCTTATAGGAGGCTTTTGCTGGACAGTAATGCCTGGATTCTGGTTTAGTGCCTGTTCAGCTGCTTTCCCCAAATACTTCTGGAGCGGTGTTTCAGTTGCTTTCTCCTGGCTGCGCTCCTCAGCAACCTGATCTGGCTTGTCCTGTCTGCTCTCCCTTCTCTGAGCACATCTGCCAGGCAACCCCTGTGCTGGGGATGTCCCCTGCTGCAGGGACAGGCAGAGCCCCCAGCCTGGGTGCAGTGAGGGGGAGGCTCTGCTGTCACTGCAGGTCGCTACAGAAAATCCAAGGGACTGAGAGGGAAAGCTGGAGTAGAGGTAGTAAAGAGTGTGTAGAGGGCAGCAGTGGGGATAAGATTTCCTTTCCCTGACAGGGCTGGGGCCACTCCTCCTCTGGAAAATGGTAATAATAATCCCAAACTCCCAAAATAACCCCCCTCCCAGCAAGCCAGTAGACCTATTCCTTTTGGCTTTTGCACCCTGAGCTGGTTTGTGTATTTTCTGTGCATCTGTAGTGAAAAATTAATTAACATGTGGTTATTATTTTCTCTCCTGAGTAACTTTCCCTTGCCCTCCTCCAGGCCTCTCATCAGAACAGGCCTAATCAGATTTGGGTGGCTTGAGAGCGGGGACTGTGCACTGAGAAGGGGGCATCTGCCTTAGGTGGTGGTCAGAGCAGATGGTGGTCTTCTCAAAGAATGCACTGGGAATAGGAACAGCAGTGCGGACGGATGTCTGGCACAGAGACTGTTCACATTTCTTTTTCCCAGATGAACGTCCCAAAGATGCTGGACATTTAACACATGCAATTAAAAAAGCCCTGTGCAGATAAACACAGGCGGTTCAGTGGTGTAGGACATTGTTGCCTGACAGCCCTATTCATGCATGGGCTGCATGCTGCATCCTTTAGGTCAGGGAGTTGGAAAAAATGCATTTAGGCTGTAGTGAGGAGGAGGGTATCTTTGTGTCTGCAGCACAGACAATGGACACAGCCCAAAGTGCCCAGATATGCCCTTTCCCGTGGCTGATGAGCACGAAGGTGTGAACCCTCTCATTATCCATGGGCTGGACTGAACCCTGGCACTGGATGTGCAGCCCTTGCCTTTCTCCCCAGCTTTGCTAAGAACTGTGGGAGAATTTGTCCATGACGAGGTGGTAAGATGCAGTTGGTTATAATCTCATGTCCCTCTTGTCCTAAGCATTTAGCATCATTTAGACAGTCTTTCCCAGACAAACGTGGAGTGAGATGGAGCCACGGTGCAGGGAAATGGACAGCGCTCGGTGACAACGGGCAGAGCAGATGGCTGTGGCCGGAGCAGCGGGTGTGCAGGGGAGGGTTTGCCTCAGACTTGGGCTCAGGCGTTTGCTGCTCTCTGGATCAATGCTGGCCTTGGCCGTGTGTGGTGGGAGCTTGTCACAACTCCGGCGCAGCGGCAGCCCCGCAGGACAGATTCCTGCTTGCAGACCATGTTGCAGGCTGGGGGCTGCGGGATGAGCAGGGCAGGGCTGGCGTCAGCCTGGCCCTCCGGGGGCTGCAGGAGCCGTGGGGACCGGGCAGGCTCTGCAGCGCTGCCCATGCTGGATTCTGCTGCCCTGCTTGTCCCCCTCAGCGCTGACACGACACTCTGGGGCTCTGTGGGCATCACTGACAGCATGAGGGCATTGCCAGGTGGTTTGCTGCTGTTGTACAGGTACAGCTCACCTGTACTGGTACCCCCAGAGCCAGATGTTCAGAATTATTTTATGATTATGCCCAGTGGAACTCACCTGGGGAGCGGTGCTGTTGCAGGGCGAGCGCTAGAAATAGAATTGGAGAGTCCGAAATGCAGAGTGGGTGGAGGCTTTCACTGACAGCAGGAAAACCATCCCATGGGTCAGTGGATAAATCTCACGGTACAGCCTATCCCTAAATACGTTTTAGCTCCAGAGACTGGAGTGTTGTGATGTGAGAGCTGCGGTGCCAGGCCGTGGGACAGCACAGCACAGTGGCAGAATGCCGGAGCTGAGGAGCCAGGCATGTCAGAAAGATGCTGCTCCAACAGCTAATAGAGGCTACATTTTTCCTAGTACAAGTACCCTTCAATGCCCATATTCAGTGCCCCAAAAAACTGCACATCTATAACCTCTAAGAACATCAGTCAACAGAAGGTTTTCACAGCGTGAATAACCACTCAGACTTTCTGGGGACTTCAAGTGATAAAAAAAAATAAATCAAGACCATTCAGAAGAGCCTTAGACAAGGCAGATGGGCCTGAGGGTATTATCTGAGAAATTGTCTATTACTCCCATTGCACCAGCCTTACTTAGAGCACACAGAGCCTTCACCTGCAGGGAGATCCCACCCTCAGCACATGGGGCAGCACTGGCTTTTCCAAGGAGTGGAACCTATGGCAGGTTTACATTTCAGTGTGCACTCAGGAGGCTTGCACAATGCTGGCCTGGCTGCATGGTCCCATTCAGCCCCATCTAGAGAAAATCCCCCTACATCAGCATCCGTTCCAGATTCAGCTCCAAGTTTGCATAATATCAGTCACAGATTCTACTTTTGAAGGTGCTCATGACAAGAGTCAGAGCAGTGACACCCAGTCCCCTGGGCTCAAGAGCTGGCTTAAGGCTCACCAGGCAGCAGCAGAAGCCTCCAATACCTTGGCAAGGTGAATTTAAAGAGCTCTGATGATCTGCAGTTATGCAGCCTGGCAGAATGAAGTTCCTCACTGAGCTGGGAACAGAAGATCTGGCAGCAGAGCCCGTTTCCAGCTCCTGCCCACTCCCACCCCTTGGGACAGCCTGCTGAAGCTGCTTCTGGGGATAAGGGGGAAACCAGCATCTGATTCAGTTCTTGCTTTATTTCTGACAAGCCTGCAAACCTGATTAAAGGCAGCCCCACTGTGGTCATTAGTACCACAGTAGGACATGCATGGCGCAGCTCCAGTGGGAGATGCCACCATCCCAGCCAGCCTCAGCCTCAGCCTCAGGGACTGGCTTTGGTCACTGGTGCTCAGGAGACCTGGAGTGCCATTAACAAAGGTCCCAATCCTCAATACATGTCTGACCAAACAGTGTTTGAAAAAATAACTCTCTCCATCTATATTGCACATCCTACATGATTCCAGAAACAGAGATGGCACTGCTGATCCAAGAGGAACAGTGGTTTTCGAATAATATTAATCTGAAATTATCTCTTTCACCCACAATTGTTTTCAGATTTGTGGTTCTTGAAGGGTGTCACTCTGAAGAAGGTCCAAAAACAAACAACCAAAGCACAACTCAGCCAGGCTTTGGTCAATGAGGCTGAGATGGAAAGAACCTCAGGTCTGACAAGGGGCTGTTGTTCCCACCCTCCAGGTTATGTCCCACCTTTGCACAAAAAAAGAGTCCAAGCACTCAGGGCTGAGTTAATGAGGAGCAGAGAGGACTGGCTGTAAAGACAGTACATGGCTGTTCTCAGCTGGCCTCCTGGGCCATGGATGAGAGTGGCTTACTCTGACCACAGGCAGACAGGGGAATTTGGTCCCTGACTAAAGACAGCAGCAGAGCCCAGAGGGGCAGCCACACCACTGTCAGCGAGAACTTTCTCAGGACCATTCTCAGAAATAATCTCCTGATACAATTTCTTCAGTTTTGGTTTTACCATTACATTAGGCTTGGTATGAGGAGTTTGTAAACCTACACTGTGGACAAGCAAATGGCAGAGAAAGCCCAGAGGTGTGGAGGAGTGTTGGTGGGGTGCCCATCCACCTGGCCCATACGGATGCTCTGGCATTGCTGTGACTGAGGGATGCATATTCATATTGCATTCTTTAGTGCAAATTAGTAATTATCTTCCCCTGATCTCATATCAGCTGTGCCCACCTCTAAAGGATCACATTGAGATGGACCAGAGCCACCCCTGAGTTTCAGTGTCTGGTTTAATTAGCTGATTGTAGCAAGGGCAGGTACCTGTTGGCCAAGATCACTGTCTTTGTTGGAAAGCTGCTGACTTCCACTTTTGTGGCTGGTGCCAAAGAGTAGCAATTTATTTGAGGAGAAATAGCTGCAGACTGTCTGTGCAGTGCTTGGGAGCAGAGAGCAGAGCAGAGGTTTGGGTAACGGTGTCTTTGCTGCATGTCTGAGGTTAAGGCAGCGGCCTCTGGAAGTGGAGTGGAGGCTGGATGTGTCTTCCCGGTACAGAGTGACAGCCAGGAAGACAATGCTGTGTGAGTGGTTTCTGTCCTTGCTCTGCTTTGACTTGGCAGCCCTGGAGGATGTATTTCCCTTCCGACAGACAGGCATAGGCAACGTTGGTGACTCTGATGGATCCGCTCCTCACCAAGAGGGAGGGTTCCTCTGGTGAAGTTGGGGTCCCTCTGTGTCTGTGTCTCACATCTGGGCTCACTGGTTGGTGGTGGGTCTCTCTTATGGGAGTCTCTGGCTTTAAAATCCAGACTCACCTAGCACCCCCCAAAGAAAAGGAGACTAAAGTTAGGGACTCCTCTCCTGGCTTGCATTTGAAGGAAGGATCTCAAAGCAAACCCCGAGTCATCCACTCATCCCCACTGTCACGACATCCAAAACCTTATGGGTGTCGGTGCTGCAGGTATCACCTGCACCAATGCCCACGTGCTGCAGGGTGTTCCAATTTGCAGCCTCACAGCACTGGGACAAGCAGCCAATCCAGGGAAGCTGGTCCCTTGGGGATGCTCTTGGGTTTGTCATTCCCATTATCAGATTGAATGCTGGTTGTGTGGCTCCCCGGGCTGGGAGGAGGCCTGCCTGCTCCCGCTCACCTGCGCCAGGCGTTTGTATCCAGCAGAAAGCCCTTGAGCTGGTGACAAAGGTCTGGATGTGGGCTGGAAAGTACAGTCCTGTCTCTTAGCAACTGGTTCCTACCTCTGAGCTCTCAGAGCCGTGTGTGGGACAGAGAGCATCAGTCACGCTCCCACTGCCGCAGCGGCAACGCGCCGAGGAGGGGATGGGGGATCAGGCCGGCTCCAGCCACCGCCGAGACGCCTAAAGAAGCTCAGGCATTTCTAGCACAAGCAGTCATCTGTGAGCCCAATCAAAGCTCCGGTTTAATTGCTTTCCTCGTGCCCTTCTCTGCCCGGCCAGCGGGCGCCGATTGGCTGCGGCAGCAGTGCCTGCCGGCACCCAGAGCCTGCTCCCCACCATTTCGGTCCTGGGGTGGGGACAGGGAAGGGAGGAGGAAGGGGGAGAACACGGCCCGTGTATTTCTAGAAAAATGAGATGTCATCGGGTCCTCCCCTGAACTCCTCCACGCAGCACCTGGGAATCCCCATCCTCTCACGGACATTTGCATGGCTGTTTTCTCTCTCAGGGCTTGTTCTGCTGTTTCACCCTCGTGTTTCCTCTCCCAACCCAAAGCAGCTCCTCTCTCTGGTGAGCGTTTCTCAGGGGCTCCCTTGCCAAGCACTGTTTCATAAACATTTTCACGAATCCTCTGCTTTGTCCTCCTAATTAACCATCCAATTGGCCCCCAATGGAGCCTTCACCTCTCCTGTGAAGATCCTGCTTGCACAGATTATAACCTGTCAGCTGCCAATTTATTCCTCATGCAGAGGGCAGGTTGTATTAATTGTCTGCCTTCCCTGCCCTGTGCAGTTTGCCCCCCTTTTTTCTGTTCCCAGAAGCATCCCTTTTTGGAGAGACAGACCCAGAGAAGACCAGAGGGACCCAGATGTGAGGCTGCTCCATATGACCCAGATGACCAGCCTGCAGTGATGTGGCACTGAGACCAGATGTGATGGGATGATGGGCCACACCTGGTAATCCATCTCTGCAGATGGATTACCATGACAGAGTGTTTAAGAACATGCTTGACTTCTTCTCCCCTCATGTGTAGTCTCAGTTAAGAGCTCAAAAAGATTCCAATTGGTCATCCCAGGTTAATGGTGAATCCTTCCTGGGCTTATTTAAAAGTCTGAGCTCAGCTTTTGGAAGAGCTGGGGTCCACCTAAAGTGTTCATGATGGATACAAGTCAGAACACAGAGAGGGTTTATGTGAAGGCAGGGGGGGGCCAAACAGATTTCCATCAGTGTCTCTCCCCTGTGTCCCCTGCCCCAGTTCCCTCTATAGGACCCTCCAGCCTTGCAGAGCTGCATGTGGGCCCAGGATAAACACAAGTGCCTGCTCTCACTGAGGGCAGTGGCTGACTCTTTTGCTGGATTCCCATGCTGGGAAAGGGGTGATGGAGTCCAACATGACCCTCATGGCTCAACATTGTTCCTGTTTCTTGAACCCAGCATGTGCTCCTGGGGAGTTTCCAGGCTGTGGCATCAGGGCTATGCTGTGCTGAAGCCACTGTGGTGAGGTACAGCTCAATCCCTGCCATTCCCTGACCTAGTGAAGAGTCTGGTTTGGGAGAGGAGGGCATGCAGGCCTTTAACCCCCATCTCCAACGTCGTCTGAGCTGTCAGCATTTCCCTAGAGGCACATCATGCTGTTCCTGTGGGAGTCTGCAACGGTGGCCCACATACTGGGAACTGCCAGAGCACAGGGATCTGGCACTGGGATGCCACACATCCAGGGCCCAGCCTCTCAGCCCAGCCTGACCTTGATTCACTGTAGCATCATTTGTAACTGATTTTACATAATTTTGCTTACCACTGATGAACTGAACCACCACCACTGCTCTGTACCTCCTCCTCAGTTTCATTTTGACATCACCATGTCCTCACTGTAGGTGTGATGATGTCACCTGGCTGCCCTGACACTGCCAGGTCTATTCCCAGGCACAGAGGGGTCACCTTGCTGTGACAGGTCACCTCATCACTTTTTACAGTGCCTTGGCCCCCCCTCTGACTCAAAGGATTTTGCTTTGGTGGTGATCCTTTATTAGATTAGTGCTCAGCACTGGGGAGATCATTCACAGTGATAAGTTACTTCAAGGAAGAGCCAGCTCTAGACATGTTCTGAGTTTGTGTAACAGCTGCATGTTATCAATATTCTTTAGACTTCTACTTTTTTTTCTGGATGCTATGGAATATAAATGCTCTTCTAATTGTAAATTCAGCTCACCATTTCCCCCCTTTTTTTCCACTCCAGTAGCAGGCCCCCTCAACTCACCTAAATCAAGATCCAAATGACATTAAGAAATCTCTACCCATCTTTGTAGATTTCTTAAAAAACCTACCCCAAACTCATATTTTAGAGTCATAGAATCCCAGGAGGGTTTGGGTTGGAAGGGACCTTAAGGCTCACTTCATTCCAACGCCCTGCCATGGGCAGGGACACCTTCCACTAGACCACTAGGTTGCTCCAAGCTGGCCTTAAACACTTCCATGGATGGGGCAGCCACTGGGCAAACCCTGCTTATTTCAAAATAGTAAGAAATACTGCAACATCATAATAATTCCCATATAATACTGCCTGTGATCTCTTCCCTCTCAGTACTCACAATGTGGCACTTCTCCAGCACAGGTCCCACACGCTGAGGAGCAGGGTGTGATGCTCATCAGCTGATGGGGAGTGGGAAACCAGGGCTCCAGGGCAGCTGGGTGCTCTGCTCGTGCAGCGTTTCTCACCATACCCAAGCAAAGCAGTGCTCCAACAGCCCCTTGGACTGCCCCACAGCACCCAGTATCTTCTTACCCCTGAAAGAGCCAGCTCCCCCTTGCTCCTGGCCGGCAGGTGTGGGGTCACATTTATTGGGCAGCACTGAGCTTGCCTCTGTCTGCCAGATCCAGCTGCTGCTGTGTCTTCCCCACCAGTGCCTGGTGCTGGCAGGGAGGCAGCTCTGCTCTCCTGTGCTGTGCAAAATGTCCTCTGCCTCCCGGGCAGAGCAGGCATCTGAGGAGCCCCTGAGCAGCCATCAGAGCAAGGCTCTCTGCCTGCTGGGCTTCTCTTCCCTCCTCCAGGCAGCCCCAGGATGGATGGCAGCCGCATTCTTCAGCCTCCCAGCAGCCCCCCACGCCCACCCACCTCCCCTTGGCACCCTGCACCTGGACCCTCTCCACAGCAGGGCTGCCATTTCCAGGCTCTCCCCTCCCTTGCAGGTGCTGTGTTTTCATTCCCAGGCCTGGGAGCAGGGAGGGGAATAAGCTGAGGTCAGAGCAACGGCCTGGACCCATCCCCATGGCTCAGCTGTGGCTGCTGAAAGAGTGGCTGGCTCCGAGGAGGTGCCTGTGCCCCATGAAAGACACACACCTCAGCTGTGTTTACCGGCTAAAAATAAAGCACCCAGCTCCCCTCACGAGGAAGTATTTACTTTGAGAGAAAAAAAAATTATTGTGTACAGTTCTGGGTAGAGAAACAATGTGAATGCCCCCAGTCCTGGCCTGAGTCAGTGTGGAGCGTGGGGAAAATGAGTTCTTCTTTCTGCCTCTGTTTCCCCAGGAGAAATAAACCCTCTGGGCCAGAGGGACTCTCAGCTGCTCAGGAGGGCTGGGGCTGTTGCCACTGCAGTGGGTAGAGCTGGAGCTCTAAATGCAGGATGGGGCTTCATGTTTGCATGGTGCAACATGACATACAAATGCTCAGTGCAGGGAAACACCATCAGCATTTTAGCAGCCGCTTTTCTCCCATTTCTCAACCAGAAATTATCAGAAAAATTTCCCAGCAAAGTATTTCCTGGAGAAAAAAGAGCAAATTCTGTAAATAAGAGCAATTCCCATAGACTTCTTGTGGGTTCTTTTATAATGAGCAATACAACTGATATTGTTCTTAGCCCAGCATCTCCCCAGTGCCTATTCCTAAGACATGCACTGTGCCCATGGCATGAGGGGCAAGTGGAAGAGGGAAGTTTGAGGAATCTAGCTCCTCTTTCTCCTCACAGCATTAGCAGAGGGAGCCTGCTGTGGTTTAACATATCCCCCGCAAAAGCTGCTTTCATCCTACACCTAAATACCATGAGGAGTGAACTTCCTTAAGCCCTGGAGAAGTCTAAATATAGAAGCCAATCAAGGGCTGACTTCCCAGAGATGCAAAGTACCAAGAACAGTTTTTTGATCGAAAGTTGTAAGAGTCCATATTGAAATGTCTGTTTGGCACTGAAGCCTGTGCAGGAGGAGTGGTTGCAGAGGTGGGCTGTGTGCCAGTGGTGTCCACTGGTGTGGGTAGAGGCTGGGAGGCCATGGCCTGCCCAGGGAGATGGACTTCAACAGTCATAGTGTTTGGAGGAAATTCTTCATGGTGAGGCTTTGGCGCAGGTTGTCCAGAGAAGTTGTGGATGCCCCATCCCTGGAAGTGTTTAAGGCCAGGTTGAACAAGGCTTGGAGCAACCTGGTCTAGTGGAAGGTGCCCCTGCCCATGGCAGAGGGCTTGGAACTACACGGCCTTTAAGGTCCCTTCCAACCCAAACCATTCCATGATTCTATGATCTCTGGAGCATGTGATGGGATGTCTCTGGTGGCATGGCAGGGTTTCATCCTGTCCCGTATGTCACAGTTTTGACCTCTGTAGGTGCCAACTGCTCTGTCCTGTGCATGTCCACTCCCTTGTCCAGCTGAGCATTTTTGTCAGAAGACCGAGAATTTCCTGAGAACAAAACACAACCTGTAGGAAATTAGAAAAGCATCATAAAGATAAAAGAGCAGCAGAGTGCTCAGGTAAAACCCAAATCCCACTTCTGCTCACCTCAACACAGGGATGCCCCTCTGTGTGTGCAGCAGAAGGAACCACCCAGGGCTGGTAGAAAGGGCAAAGGATGGCTGAGTGCCACAGGGACAGCTCCAGAATGGGACAGGGGGACCCTGATCCTGACCCAGCTGGGCACAATGGCTGTGTCCCTCAGCCAGCGGGCAGCAGGAGCACAGGCAGAGCGAGTGGCATGGCCTGTCTCAGTGTGCAGTGGAGGTGACCTTGAGGGACAGCTCGATACAGCTGGCCTCAAACCTGCTCTGCTGTCCCAGGGATGAGGGTGACAGTGGCCCTTCCAGCCAGCAGCAGGAAATTAGAGTTTAACGTGCAAGAGACTCTGTACTGGGGCGGGGAGATGCTGTGGTTGGGAGATACAGCAGGGAAGGCTTTCATGTGGGAAGTGCGAGGAGAGGCGAGGGCAGAGGGTCTGCTCCCAGGCACAGAGCAGAGTGCAGCCATTATCAGGCAGGGCTCTGCTTGCAGGAAGCGGCTTTTGACTCACAGGAAGCTGAATTCGGGTGGTATCAGCCCCTCTCGCAAGGGCCAGGGCAGTGTTTTATCTGCCGTTGAGCATGGCAGATGGGGAAGCAGTCGGCACTCCCTCCCAACCCACTCCTGCTCCACAGCCCCTGTCTGACCGCCCTCCAGTGTGCCCCCCTTGGAAAAGGGATGCTTCCCTGTGGAGCTGCGAAGCGGGGGCAGCTTTCCAGGCCCCAGGAGAGCTGCCAGCCCTGCTGGAGGAGGCAGAGATTGTCCTGCCAGCTGGTGCAAGGGCAGAGCCAGGACCTTCCAGGCTGCTGAGCCCAGAATAGGCAGGTACCAGGTCCTCCAGCAGTGTCTACCCCTGTCAGTCTGAAGAGGAGAGCCTTGGAGAGCTGGCTCTCTGGCTTGCAGGTCAGATTAAATCCTCCCAGATTCTCCCAGATCCAAGTCCCAGATAGAGAAAGGCTTGCAGGGGTGGGGAGCCCTGTGCATGGAGCCTGCTTGTCATCCCTTGGCCTCTCTGGAGCTTCCCAGGTTGGGAGTCTGGTTTCGCTCGGGGTGGTGGCAGCTCGCCGGGGCTCGGGGTGGAGGTCACCGCGGGCAGCGTGGAGGGGATCGGGTGGCAGCTGCCGGCATTAGACCTGCTGCCCCATGGAACACACAGTTTGCTCATCAGTGCTGCAGTTTAGCTGCAAAACCCTCTGATTATGGCAGTTTTCACACCAGGCCAGGCTGCTGAGGAGTGGCCACAGGGGCTGGTGGAGACACAGCACGTTGCTGGGAGTGGAGGGAGCTGGGTGGGTGAAGGAGGCTGGTCACAGAGTGTGCAGGTGCTGCTGCGGGGCAGAGTCAGGGCTGGGCCATGTGGGAGCCATGGCAGAGCCATGTGGAAGCATAGGAGGGCTGTGGGAGTCACATCAGGTCTGTGTGGGATCATGGCAGGGCTGTGGGAGCAGGGCAGGTCTTTGTGGGAGCCACAGCAGGTCCGTGTGGGAGCAGGGCAGGGCTGTGGGATCTTGGCAGGGCTGTGGCAGCCACAGCAGGTCCATATGGGATCATGGCAGAGCTGTGGGATCATGGCAGAGCTGTGGGACCATGGCAGGGCTGTGGGAGCAGGGCAGGTCCGTGTGGGATCATGGCAGGGCTGTGGGATCGGTCATGGTAGGGCTGTGGGAGCCACAGCAGGTCCGTGTGGGATCATGGCAGGCTGTGGGACCATGGCAGGGCTGTGGGA
>VWZD01002789.1:271444-293430 GCA_013396695.1 Sakesphorus luctuosus | reverse complement strand
CTGCCCCGGGCCCGGGGGAGCGGATTACCGCCGGTTGCCGTGGTTACCCGGTACCTGCGGGCGGCCCCAGCCCGGCCGGGCGGGGGGGCCCGGCCCGCCCTCCTTCCCTCCCTCCTTCCCTCCCTCCATCCCCGTGTCCCTGCCCGTGTCCCTCCCGCCGCCGCGGCAGATGTCACCCCGCTCCGGGCGGCCCGGGCGCTGCCCGTCCCCTCCCGCCGCGCCGCCCCCGGCCCGGGCAGCGCTGCCGAGAACAAAAGGTGCCGCCGCTCGGCGCTGCCAGCGCCATGGCCGGGGCCGCCGCCCGGCCCGAGCCGCGCCCGGGACAGCGCTGCCTGAAATGGCTGTCGCCGCCCGGGGCAGGGCACGGCTCCCTCCGGCTCCGAGGCGGGGCCGGGGCGATGGAGAAGGGCACGGCTCCCTGCCTGGTGTCGGGGCGATGGAGAAGGGCACGGCTCCCTCCCTGGTCTCGAGGGGATGGAGCAGGGCACGGCTCCCTCCCTGGTCTCGAGGGCATGGAGCAGGGCACGGCTCCCTCCCGGCACCGACCCGCGGTCGGAGGGATGGAGAAGGGCACAGGAGGTTCAGGATGCAGCGAGGGCACGGAGGATGCCAAGTGAGAGGGTCCCGGGGGTACAGGCGCTCCGGGATGTGAGGAGGAGGCAGGCAAAGAAACGTGGGACTAGAGGAGGTGGGGAAGACAAAGGACACTGGGGAGGGAAAAGACCCGATGGAGGAGAGGAGGTGAGAGCGCTCGCAGCGCTGGGAAGGTGGGGAGGAGGTGAGGAAGGGGGGGCGAGAGCTGTGGGACAGGGGACACAGGGACAGGAAAGGAGGAGAGACCGGGAACAGGGAGAGACAAGCGAGTGCGGGGCAAATGTAAGGTAAAGGAGGATGGCTGGGAGGTGGCAAAGAAGTCCTCAGCACCTGAAGTGCCAGCCACTTCTGAGCGCCTCTGTCAGGGCTGAGCTTTGCTCCTGAAATCTTTCACTCCTTTTGGGGCCAGGTGACTTTTGATAAAGCCCCAACTCCAGAACCTGGTAAAAGCATACCTGCTTCCCATTCTGCTTCCCAGCTGAATTTTTATTGCTATTTAAACCTGAGAGGTTTTAAGCCGTTCTGAAATATTATGGGCTCTGACTCATGCCTTGAATACTGGTGAGCAATACTGGGTGTGGAAGGAGGAACCCGAGGGGCATGGGCTCCTCGGAGAGGTACTCAATAACACGTGTGTCCTCTTAAATCCTGGGTCAACATTTGGGTATATTGCCGGATATAAACCTCCCTAATCCTGGAGGCACTGACTTGATACAGCTCCTTGTACCCAGTGCCTTTGATACCGTTTGCATCTCACCTGCTTCCCAGAGCTAAATAATCATCACGGGGAGAGCAGTCACAAGAGTGAGGAGGGGATGGAGAGAAGCAAGGAGTCAGGGGAGGATCGCTGCAGGGAGTGGGATGCTGAGGAGGCAGCTCCGGCATCCAGCCGGTGTGGAGAGGAAGGCGCCGCTGGGTGCGCAGGGAGGCTCGGGGAGGCTGTAGTGATGCCCAAATCCTCGGGTTACCTTCACTGCATTACTTCTGAAAAGGGGGAGGAAACACGGACCCGCTGGCCGTGCAGGGAGGAGGGCATTAGCTGGCTAGAAATAGTGATTTGCATACAGGGTTGGTTACAGCCCTAATTTTGAGGGCTCTGCCTGTTACATCTGACTGTGCTTTTCTCCTACTGCATTTTCCTTTGTCCTGTTTCTGTAATTATCCTCGTTTCAACCCTGCTCTGAGGATTATTGGTCAGTAGGAAGCCTGCTAATGCCCGCTTCTCCTTGGCAGGGGAATACCCATGCCCTCGATTAAACTGAAACTCTCCAAACGGTGACAGAAGAAATTAGATCTATATTCCTCAAAGACACTCCCTGGGGCAAAGTTTCCCGACCCCCACCACGCAGCCCTGCCACCCTGCCCCTTGTGTTCACTCTCAATATTCTCTTTGTTACAGCCACCTTCAGACCCGGCTCGGGGCTCCTTGGGGAGGGCAGAGGTGGTTTGTGTTGGAAAATCATCGTGCCCGTGTCCTGGTTGAGCTCACCGACTGTCCTGCTATAGCCCATGCCCAGGACAGGGAAGTCTCTGTTCTGAAATTGGGGTGAGGAGCCAACTCCAATAGGCAGCACTGTGCATTAAACCCTGAGATGCTGGGTAGCTTTAGCACAAGGTGGACCCACTAAGTGATTGATTTTTGAGAGGCCCTTGACTGGTGGCTTAAAGAACAGCATTTATTCAATCTATAGACTGTGTAAGATACACAGACCCCAACCAAGGACAACACAAAATACACGTTAGGAGACTGGGTGTTCCCTTTGCTTGCAGACCCCTGTCAGCCCCTGCCCACAGACCCCTGCCAGCCCCTGCCCACAGCCTCTGCCAGTCCCTGCCCACAGACCCCTGCCAGCCCCTGCCTGAGACCCCTGCCAGCCCCTGCCCACAGACCCCTGCCAGCCTCTGCCTGCCCTCAGGGGTGTGTGAATGCATGTGACAAAGATAGTTTTCAGGTCATTCAGATGTGCAGGTTGCTGCTGAGCAGTGCAGTGTGTACCCACTGGACAGCATCCATGCAATCCTTTCGAAAGGCAGGCCTTGAAGGGACATAGTGTGTGTATATATATGAGTGTGTATATATATAGAATTTTTTTTCTTTTGTCTTTGCAAAAATGGCATTTTTTCCTTGATCGACCTCCCAAAGCCTGGCCCTCTTTTTGGTCCCCCCTGTCATTACAGTAGCCACTGACCACCTCCCACTAGCCCTCCCTGCTCCTGTGCTTTGTGCCAAACACTGATAGCAGCTGCTGGGTCCCAAAGGCTGCCTCCCCTTCCCACAGCACTCCCTGCCAGTGTGAGCTGACACCGTTGGTGCCAGTCAGCTCGGAGGAGCACTGCTCCCCACACTTCCCACTCCCATCAGTCTGTCACCACTGCTGTGTGGCAGAATTACTGCCTCCTGCTCTCCAGCACATCCGAACACACAAAGAGCTGTGCTGCTGCTGCCAGCGCTCAGCTGCTCTGCGTCTGTGAGAGGGAGGGAGCCTTGGAAAGGTCAGTGCAGGGAAGGAGGGGATGTTGGCTCCCTCCTTTAGGGGCTGTATCCTGGCATCACAGTGAAACCTTGTCCTGCTGGCTGATCCACGTCTGCAGGGACTGCAGCCAGGGAGGGTACCCCACGTTGCAGGGCTTCCCAGGATGGTTTAGCGTCATGTGCAGGTCCAAAGAGCCTCCTCTGCCTGTTCCCTGCCTAGTAAAACCATCTCACAGTATAGAAATTGAATTTCTTGACTGGTTGTGGCTCCACTCTGGACCCTTCTCTTGTTTTTATTCTTGGCCCAATTTCACTGCCAGCTTTAGCAGCACAACAGCAGCAGCCGCCACTGCCCTGGCTCCAGCAGGATCCTCCCTGGAGCGCTGTTTAATTTATCCCCCACATCCCCCGTGCCCAAGGCAGCCCGAGGCGGGAGCAACGCCACTCTGCCCCCTCCAACCACATTAGCCCCGGGCCGATCTCGTCACCCCTGTCACCCATCGCTGACACTAACTCAACTTGCCTGCACTGTTGTAGGGGGCAGATGGACTGTCGGAGCCCGAGGGCATCTCTCTGAAACGCGTGGCTGTAGTGGAAGATTTCTTTGACATCATCTACTCGATGCATGTGGAAAGCTCATCGGAGCCGGGCAAAGCACCCAAACATGCTGGGCAGAAGAAAACCTACCGAGCGGTGAGAGTGCCCCCCGTGCCCCGGGCAGTGAGGGGGGACTGGAGCGAAGGGGCTGTGGGAGTGAGAGTCCTGTGGGGATGGCATTGAGAGGGCAGGTAGAAACAGAGCCACTGGCAGGAGGCAGAGCTGAAGGAGAGCCCAGTGTGCCTGTGCGAGGAGGCGTGAGGAAGGAGGGGTTTAAAGGCAGAGCAGCTGTGCTTGGGGACGGAAACGGGGCTAGAGCAGCAGCAGCACAGCAGTACGGCTGCTGGGAGAGGAGACACCGAGGGAATCATACAAAGACACATCTGAGGGGGAAGGAAGGAGAAACCCTCAGTATTAGTGATGAGTGAGGGGATGTTTGCCTGGTCCCCTGCATGCTCTGGGCCATCTGCCTCCCTGTTTCCTTCAGCCAGAGGAAAATGTCTCATATGGGCCTTGAAGGGCAGGAACAGTCAGAAAGGGGGAATGGGGGCATGACTGCAGCCCTCTCTTCCTCCCCAGCCTCCCCAGCAGATGCTCTCACCAGCCCATCCTGGGTTTCTTCAGTTACAAAATGGAGGCAGGCACTGAGCTAGGTCTCATCAGGTGCTCTATGGATGCTGAGAACCAGCTCTATCCATCCTGAAACCACTCTAGTTAGGTCAGGAATAATTTAGCTTGAAGTGTGCTTCTCCAGGGAGCTTGCTGTTTCTCCTGACTCTGCACAGCCCTTCAGTGCAAACATTTGGGCTCTCCTTTTACAAGAAGAGCTGTCCAAACCCAAGCTACTCCCTTATTTCCCACAGCCCTAAGGACCAGGTCGCTTAGAGACAGGAGTGGCTGGCTGGCAGCTCATCTCTCTGGTGTACATGTCATCTTCGAGAGGTCTGTGCAGGCTGTCCTGGTCTCTGTGATGATGCCTGAGGTTCTGCAGAGCTCAGTGTGCTGCCAGAGGTGGTGCAGGGCTCGAGTCTGTCCTGACTGTCCTGCCTGCCTGTGTCCCTGGTCCAGCCATGCTGGCAGTGCTGTGAGACAGCCCAGTGTCCTGCAGCCTCCCACGTGGTGGGAGCCTCCAGGGAGCAGAGCTCTGAACACAGAGCTCGTGGCATCGCTCTGTGCCCTGGAGACTCGACTCCTGCCCCTGCGGCAGAGTGCAGGGCTGTGGGCTGGGGCACACACTGACCCTCCCTGGCCAAGGGCAAGTGACCTCTTTATGGTCTGGAGGGGGCAGCCCCACCAGCATGACCGCAATTCAAAAACTTTCTGCTCATTTCCCCAGCAGACCACTCTGACCCTTCCCTAATTCCTTCAATTTAGCTCTCTGGAGGACTAATCTGTGCCCTGCACAGCCCCGGGGGAGCAGGCTGGATCCGTCTGTTTTCCCAGGCCTGCTCGCAGCAGTCAGAGAGCTTCATGCTCCACCCCTCATCTCCCTCCTGAGCTGAGATCATCACATTAGCAGTGTGTATCCCCTCCTGACCTGGCAGGACACTGCTGGCTGGGCTGCCCGGCCTCACTCCTGCCCTCACTCCCCGGAGCGCCTTTGCTGCCCAGGCTGGAAGGAGAAATGGTGCAGAGCACACACTGTGCCTGGCTCGGGTGTACAAAGGGATGCTGCTGGGTGGCCAGTTAGGAGGCTCCAGGGTCCCCTGCCTCCTTCTACCAGCTCCCTTTCCCCACCGCTTCTGATTAGAGCCACCGGAGAGTTTGCCCTTGTCCATGACCTCTGGAGGGAGGCAATCAGAAAGGGAGTTTGGATGGGAGATAACTCATCAAGGAAGCTGTCTGCTCTGCAGAGCATCAAATCAGCTGAGAAATAACAACTGTATCACTAAAATTAGCTGAACATTCGCAGCAGAGACTGTGGGCTTGCTGGAGCAAGAGCGGCAGGGAGACGGCTGAGCCCGGCGGGCAGCGCGGGGACGGCTCCCTGCCTGCGCCACGGCACCGCGGCTGCCACCAGCAATTTCCAGGCCCCTAATTTCAGCATTTCTGCGGGAGTCCCTCATGCTTGTGCATCGATAAATATCACACAGAGGCAAAGACAGAGCTGGCATCCACTCGGTCACAGCAGAGCTCGGCGGGGCTGCAGCTAAATAGGAGGAGAATCCCATGAGGACCAGGCACTGCAGCCTCCATTTGAGCGGTGGGACAAGGTCCCCGCCTGAACTTTCCACCCATCTGGCATTCTGTGCATGTGAAAGCCCGGGCTCTGCTGCCGCGCAGTGGAGAGGGATGCGGATCCTCCCACCGCAGCCGCTGGGGCTGCCTGAGCCGCGGTCCCGCGACCCCTCTGCCCCTGCCCCACTGCACCGCTCCTGGAGCAGGATTGTAACCCAAGGTGGAACATCACCCTTTCCAGGAGAGTAGAAAAATGCTTGGAATTTAGGTATTTTTTGTATTTAGTATGTATTTATGTGATTTAGATATTATTTCTTAACAACACAAGGTGGGAGGATGACGCCCACCAGCCAGAGGAGGGGGACCAGGACATCCTGGGCCACCCTGCTGGCTCAGCCCATCACCAGCCCTCACCCACGAGGTGTCTGGTTGCAGCCCCACTTCCCGTCCTCAGCCCCACTTCTGCTGGGCTCACAGCCCTGAGGACTGGCACAAACAATTGAATTTCTGTCTGCTTTATGACCCCACTTGTAAGTGCTGTGACCCCTGTGGGGGTCACGGCCCCTGGTTTGGGAGCAGTTGTGTGCTAGGACAAGTCACTTAGACCAAACAGGATGGGTGATTAACCGTAGGAACCAGTCCCAAACTAAGAGGTGGGCTCTCCACCTCTGAATGCCTTCCAATTAAGACCAGATGTCTTCCTGGAAGATGTTTTGGGCAAACCACAGGCCACTGGTCTGCAGGAGAACCTGGCTGAAGTTTCCTGGGTTGTGCTACACAGGTCAGACTCCAAGATTTGATGGTCTTTTATGGCTTTAAAGAAGTCTACATTAAAATTGACTCATTCCTTCTCCAAATAACCTAGTCTTGATCTTTAGATATGCTGTAAAATTGCTGCTGGCAGGGATTCCTTGGAATAACAGGACTCTGGGATTGCCAGACACCTTCTGTGGGTGCTGAACTCTGGATCTAGTGTTTTAACTTCAAGCATCCAAGTTTTAAATACTTATCCTTAGCTTTTCTTGATCTGTAAAATACAAATATCCCACAAAGGTTCAGAAGACTTAATTCATTACTGTTTGTAAAAATGTTTTCAATTCCCTAGATAAAATATGTCACAGAAGTGCAAAGTATTATTAACAGTAATTGATTGTCATTGTGGGAAAAAGTGACCTGCCCTTACAAAAGATTAATGGATTCTTCAGGTTACTGGTGTGATGGTAATTAACAATGCAAACAGAGCTGATGAGACCTTACTTTTGCATTTGATTCTTACACTGTCTGTAGCTTCACTCTTCCCAGACTCTAAGGGGAAATGGGAAGGAGTTTCTGGGAGGATATGGCTATGCAGGGATTCCAAAGGTCTATTCAGTTGTGTCTTCCTGCCTCTCTCACACATAGTTACCCACCCAAAGTGTTCCCCATCAACAGCTGCCCTGGAGGGAGGGATTTTGGGCTGACGAGAGCAATGTGTGGTTGGAGCTGTGGGTGGGCTGAGCAGGTGAGGTGGGAGGGTGCCCGTCTTCCCTCTGGCCATTTTCCATTCTCTCTCTCCCGGGACATACAGCTCTCTGTTGTCTCCCCAGATCGCAGAGACCTACGCTTTCCTCCCGAGAGAGGCTGTGACCAGGTTCCTGATGAGTTGCACTGAGTGCCAGAAGAGGATGCATTTCAACTCCAACGGCCTGGAGCCCAAAGGTAAGGGCGAGTGGCTTCTGCCAGCAGAGCTGACACTGCATTTTGTCCCAGCACGGTGCCACTGGCAGCTGCCAGACACTGCCCCGACCAGGAGATGCATGTTAACCCAAGGGTGTTTTTTCCTAACCTGGGTTATTTTTCGTGCACTTTATAGCCAACTGGAAGAATTGCTTCAACCTGCTTTGTCTGTCACTGCTTTCAGCTTAGGGAGCAGAAGCAGCCTGGCTTTCTTTCTGAGCTTCCCCAAAACGTGGGTCAAAAATATCACAGATATGGCTGCAATCAGCCCATAATGATGTGTGGGTGGAAACTTCAATGTCAGAAAAAACATGACGGAAAGTTTTTCCTTTGAATTGTTAATTTTGTATTGAAAGACATGGAATAAGACTGAATAGGTGAAGTTTCTGATAATGAAGCGATTTACACTAATTCATAGATAAGCACACGATCCTGGGTTTGATAATGGCAAGTGCCAAAAGGCAGTCAGAGTTACATTGTGTCTGTGTACCCACCCAATTAGTGTGGCCACTGGGGTGGTTTACTCCTGGTGGTTTGCTGTGCAGTTCCTAAGCCTGAGAGAGAGGAGCAGTGGGAAGATGATGGGACCAGGTTCTTTTCCAGGGCAGATGGTTAAAGTCAATGTTTGTGTGGTTTTTTTCTGATTACAAACTTGTGGTCAAGTGCAAAGCATCAAACTGACACTTTCTCACAACAAAATGAGTTCTTTTAAAAAAACATAAACAAATTGCAAAGAGCTGATCTGCTTCAAATCCGGTAAGGAAAAGGGAGTCATTTGGCAGCTCTTACCAAGGAGGGAAGCAGAATTTAAGGAACAAAAGGCCCAACAACAGAAAATTTCTAGTATTAAATACTGATTGCCAACTGTTTACTGCTGGGAGCAGGGCTACAGACATCCCAGAGGTTCTTTGTAAGTGGATTATGTGCCAGGTATCCAAAGGTAGTGACTGAAACGCTTTGTACTCACTATATTTTTTAGAAACGCTCCCAAATAACCCCACGGGACTTTTATTAGCTGAAGCTCCATTACTGCAGCACTTCCCACTCTGCCGGCCAAGGGCCCGATCCCTGTTTCCAATTATGTCAAGAGAAGTTCTGGCCTTTGGCCTCGCTGGGAGCAAACCTGACCTTCACAGTGATTGCACTGCATCCATCATGGGTGACATTCCCGCCACTGCAGTGGCGGCTCAGGGGACGGGAAGGACGGTGGAATGAGTCAGGCCAACCAGGATTTTGCCTGTTGGCTTCACCCAGACCAGGACACCCTCCAAAACGCCTGGCTGACCAAGCTGCCAGACCAAGAGCTTGGGCTCCTGTTTCAGGAGGCAGCTGATGGAAAGGGTTGTTGCCTTCACAGAATCACAGATGGGTTTGGGTTGGAAGGAACCTTAAAGATCATCTCGTTCCAACCCCTTGCCATGGGCAGGGACATTAGATCAGGTTGCTCAAAGCCCCATCTAAGCTGGTTTTCCTTCGGGGCTCCCACTGAGCCACCATCCTGCATCTCCTGTGCTTCTCCCAGCAGCACACACCCACCCCAGCTCAGAGGCAGCTCAGGGAACCCCCGGTGCTGGGTGTCCTCCCCAGAGCTGTCCTAGCTGTGGGAACCACGGTCAGATCTGAGATCGGGCTGCCCTGAGCAAATTTATAAGTTAATATTAATTATTGATTATTTTCATAAACCTTCTCCCCATAGCAGTTCTCTTAAAAATAAGTCAATCAGGAAAACAAAGGATCCCACATGTAACAAGTCCTACTTACACATCAGGAATGAAAGGACAGAAGTGCTTTTCTGCTCTGAATAGCACCTAAATAGTGACTAAGTACCTGTGAAAATGCATTGAGTAGATTAGATAAGGTAACTTTTACTGGGGAAAAGTGTCTGATTTCACTAAAGCCTATTCAGGAATTTATCAGGAGCAAATCACCTAAAAAAACACTGGGGTCATGGAGGAATTACTGAGGTGTAAGCACATGCATACACACTTACATGTGTGTACAGGTAAAGCTTAACTCAGTAAAGATGACAGAATCTGAGTCATTCCCATCTCTTCCTACTTCTCTTGTCCATGAAACAAATCTCAGCACATTTAATTTGTGATCACAAAAATCCCTAATTAAACATATCTGACATCAAACCCTGCAGGGCACCCACATCATTCATAAAAGCAAATTGTCTTGCTCATGGGAAACTTTAAACGTCACTGGACTTCAGTGGGATCTCTTTACAGTGTTACTAAATTAGGAGTAATTCCGGTGGAGTTAAACAAATGTGGAATTAGGATCAAAACCATTTTACTGTCAACCATCCTGCCTGTTCTATCTGTATGTCCAACACGTGGGGCATGTGATAGAGATAACTGTCTGAAAACTGAGCTAAAGGATTCCAGGAGCCTCCTCTTGTGATGTAGGATGTGAGGATTGTTCCCGTGGAGCCCCCCAGGCCTTTTAAAACAAAGATTTTCTTTCTTTTCCAGATAACTTAAGAAAGTAAAAAAAAAAAAGGGGTTGGTTTCTGAGGCTCAAGCCCTTATATGTTGCAGTTGCACAAATTCACAGTTAATTTGTGGTGGCTAATGGGATTATTCCAAATTTACATCAGGATGGTTTCAGGCAGAATCCAAGCACCAAAGATCACTTACCTCCTTCTTTTTCCCCATCTGAAGTTGCTGAGCTGCTCCTGTTCAGCCTCATTCATCTCTGCAGAGCTGAGCAATGGAGTGGGGGATGGCAGGAGAGCAACTTATCATTCTCAGAGATCCGAAACACTCTCCTCATCCACTCCTGTGCTTAGAGAGAGAGCAGCTCTGCCTATGTTACTCTTAGCAAATGTTCTCCTAAACTCTTCTTGAGGACTCAGCCAGCTGAGGGAGGAGACAGAATTTGTACCTGCAAGCAGGTCCCCTTGCACTGGGATTTTCACATCTTTTCATCACAACGCAACATGCTTGTACAGCAGAATAATGGGTTATTTTGGTGTTTAATATATAGAGATGTAGAAGTGCTCTTAATTAATCTGTAGGTCGAAGCATGACAGAGACTGCTGACATATAGCCATAAGAAAAGATGGAGGAATCAGTTTACAAGGTTCCTAAAAGCTTTGGACCTTCATATTTGGGCAAATTGATGGCCTGAGTGGTTCTAGCCACCCTTCCCTGCAGCCACAGGCAGGGATGCATCAGCTGCCCAGAGGTGGACTAGATGGACCTGGGAAAAAAACATTGCATTTCCATGGACACAGGCAGTGTCTTGATACAGAAGATTTGCAAAAACCTGTGTGATGTTTAACTCAGTTACAGACAGCTTCGGGGTCAGGTCATTTCTTAATCAGACATGATAGATCTGGTGTTTCCAGGAGTGTGGAGCATCTTCAGGTCTGCTGAGCTTTACCGGGATTTTTCGACACTCAGCATTTCTGAGAAGCAGGCCCATTACAGCTGGGATGATGGGTTTTCTGAGGTGCTGTAAAACATTTTGTGAAGGATTTTTTTCAAGGAGCTGTGTCAGAGGTGCCTGTGAAACCAGTGACCCCAGAAAATAAAAAGCCAGCCAGGGAGATTCCGAACCAGGAATGGAAACCTCCCACCACTGGTTCACCTTCAGCTCCTGGAAATCCTTCCCCATCCTTTGTTGCTTAAGCTCCCTGTCCAGGGGACCTCACACCTCCCTTCAGCATGTGCTAGAAGGCTGGATTAATTCTCCACACTTGCATCTGCCCATAGAGAGACAATGAAATCTTCCTTGTAGCCAGCAGTCATCCCTGTGGACAACAGCAGCTTTCCTCGTGGACAAACCCACTGCACAAGCCTGGAAATTCAGTGGTAGAACAGATCATTCTGGCAGTCTTCACATCCTGTGTGGGGAGCTCACAGGCTTCTCAGAGGTGGTGGTAGAGGTGGCAAATCTTTGGGGATTCAGGGAAATCAGAGTTTGGTTTGTGGGGTTCCCTTGGCCTGGCCAGATACAGCAATCTGTAGGAGCTTTTGAACCCAGAGCCATCCCTGGAGCTCCGTGTGATGCAGCCAGAGGAAACAACAGGAACAATTTAAATTAAAGATCTTTAAAATTAAGTTTATGTTTTAATGAGGATGTTAAAAATAATCTTCATCATCAGATACTTAATATGTTGCCTTAATGTTAACTCCTACCTGAGGGAATCCCAGCAAAATCAGCAAGACCTTGCAGTGCTAAAGCTGCAAATAGATCTCTGTTCATCACCCTCCACACAAATCCCATGGGATGGAAGCACTTCTGAGGCACAGGCAAGACTCAGTTTCTTCCTCTAGTTTGGGGGGCAGTGAAGATTTATGCATTATTTGCAGTTGTTTTCCACAGGTGACAGCAATGCTTGTTTTATTTTCTTTTTTCCAAGACAACATCTGTTCTGTGGGTATATTTTGGTGGGATCATGTTCTTAGAGGAACCTTCACTCAGTGGGCAGCAGATTTGAAGTGCTCCAATACACAAGTGTAAAAGTCGTGAGAACATATCACAGGTCCCTCATCTGAGTAAAGTTTTTCCTCTGTTCCTCAGAGAGTGAGCCACCTTCCTCCTTGGTTTCTGGGATCATTGACTACAACATGCCCCTCACCTCGACTTACCTGAAGCAGATGAAGCTGCGTGTGATGAACTCTCAGGAGCAGGTGAGCGGCGCGCCGGGCACGGGTGGCACGAGGGGCATAGTGAGGCTCTGCCCAAGCCAAAGGGCTGAACAGAGTGACTAATGCTGGGGCACACTGATTCTGGGGGGATGTTTTTGGGAATGGCTGGTTTGTCCAAGCAGATCAGGCTCTGACTGGGCACAGCTGATGCGTGGAAGTTGAGGGGCAGCGTGTCCCAGATCTCCTGGCTCAGAGCAAGCAAACCAGGCTGCTTCAGAGTCATGTCAGTGGAGAGAGGCAGAGATGGGCTTGATGCAGCTACTCTGCTTGTTCTTTAGGCATATCGTTCTTTAAAGAAATTGTCTTAAAAATAAATACGGCAAATAGGAATTTGTTTCTTTACCTTCCCCTGATTGCTTGGGAGCTTTAGCAGACAGGGTCTGAAGCCCAGACCTTGCTTTGGTTGCTCTGGTGCTTTCTGGAACTGCTCAGCCACTTGAGGGGGTTCAACCACAGCCACTCAGCTCCCATGTCAAAGTGGGAGCTGGCTCTGTTGTTTGATGACAGTGTTAAGCCACTGGGTTTTGCTTTGGGGGTGTTTGGGGCACCCTGCCACAGCATTATACCCAGGCTGTGCAATTTTCTGAAGTTCTGCAGCTGCAGAATTAGCTATGGGAACCTCTGTGCACCATGGAAACAGTCTATAAAAAGAAAAGTATGTTTTACTTGCTCCCCACAATCTGCACTGGAAGCCAGTGCTGGATTTTCTTTCCAGCACACTGAAACCTGAACCTGATCTCACACATTGCTGCCAGTGGCAAAAAGTGACAGGGTTTGCATCTGCCATGGTGGAAAACATTGCTGGGAGCTGGAGCTGTGAAGCTGTGCCCAATGTGGGCTTTTATCCAGCAGCTTCCTAAAGGGACCCGGGTTAGAGCATCACTGCCAGGGTGTAAAGTGCCAGGTGTGGGTTTGCTGGAGAGATTCTCTGAGCTCCTCCATTGCTTGTGCTGTGAAACCTTCTTGCTAGAGGACAAAATGGCATCTGGTGGGAAGCACTGCTGTGTCTTGGAGCTTTTTCCTTTGTGCTTGTTGGGCACTTAAGTGGGTTTAAGGTTTTGGTTTAGGTTTTGAAAGGTGAAAGGCTGTGATGTGTCAGGTTTTGTGCTTGTGATGGATCAAGCAGTAGAACCATGGACAGTCTGGGTGTTGGCTGGGCTGGGGACATGGAGTGGATGGATGTGCCCCTTCATGCCATTTGCTGGCTGTTTCAGGACCACTTCGGGGTAAATAGGGTCAGCAACCAACATGTTCTGCCTAGCTCTGGGTTGTGCAGAGTGTTTGCTGGGACTCAAAGCAGCTCATGGCAGAGCAGCACCCGGATGGCAGACCCTGAAATCCTCTTCTTCACCAAGGTCAGAGACTCAGGCCATGAAGGCTGTCTGTGCTTTTCAGCATTTGAGGTGGCTGTTTCAAGTTAAATTTGCTGTATACAATGCTGTATACACAAGAATGGTCTGAGTGGTTTGACTTGTCACGATTTATGCATTTTAAACCAGTTCCTCTTGGCTCTGAAGCTGATTAAGGAAAGTGTGTTATGAAGCTTTGTTAAACTCCTCTACCCAGTTTGTACAGGTAGAAGACTGGCCTTGCAGTTTGATCTTATTCCCAGAATAACAAATCCCCCAGAAGCTGGCAGGCTTGAGTACTGGATCTTGAGTTTTGGAGCTGCTTGCTTAGGGATGCTTGTTTTGAGAGCTTTGGCTGGTAAATTAGAGATCTGAGTTTACCCCCTGAACGCTGGTGTAGCAGTTTGCACTGGAACTGTCACTGGATCGATACAACGTGCTGCTAACATGAACACTCCTGAAGCTTGCAAAGATCGGAATAGAAGCGTATGTCATGTGGGAACAAAAAGGGACCAGCTGAGGCAACCAGCAGTTGTTGGTTTAGATCATAAATCAAATGGTTTGATGTTATTCCCTGCCTCTAAAGTTTTCCTTCTCCCGCGCTGCTGTCGGTACGTTGCAACGCAGCTTTCGAAGCTTTTCAAGCTGTAGCAGCCAAGGGAAAAGCCTGTTTGGAAGAAGGAAAATTTGCCATTCAGTGTGTTACTGAAACTGATTCCTGAGAGCAAAATAATAAAAGATCAGACTTGTGAAGCATTAAAGCTTTTCATCATGAGGACAGTCTGAAGAGGATGCAGGTGGTTGAACCCGCTGAGGACAATCCAGCAGGACTTGAGTGCTGTCCATTCCAACATGGGACACTCCCTGGCTTCCCCTGTGGAATCATAGAATCATTTAGGTTGAAAAGATCTCTGAGATCCTTGAGTCAAACTGTTCCCCCAACACTGCCAAGCCCATCCCTGAATGCTGTCCCCAAGTGCCACATCTACATGTCTTAAACTCCTTCAGGGATGGTGACCCCACCAGTGCCCTGGGCAGCCTGTGCCAGGGATGGGCAACCCTTTTGGTGAAGAAATTTTTCCTGATATCCAGCCTAAACCTCCCTCTGTGCAACTTGTGTGAAAACAAGTGCCACGTTCCTGAGGCAGCTGTGGCTGGACCAGGATCCGCTAATGCTGAGGCTGCGTGAAGAAAATGTGTGTAATAATGCCAATATGAGGGTTAAGTTCCTTCCACGAGCATTCCAATGCTATTTTTATGCCATCCTTTTTTATTCTGGAGGATGCTGGCAGTCTGTGTGGAGCACAGGCTGTGTGACATGGGCTGTGCAACCCAGGCTGCTGCTCTGCCTTCCCCAGCGTTAGGGTTAGGGTTGCAGGATTTACAAGTGGTAGCTTTTGGGTTTCCAGGTGTTTTCCAACTGCAAAAGCCTTCTAAAGATAATAGAAAATTTTCTGACTTTTCTACAAATGCAGAACGGGCAGAAAATACAACTTGCTTTTAAAGTTTGCACTACATAAATATCCCTGCGTGGTTTTTCTACCAACATATCCTGGATGTTCTCAGCTGCTCCCTCTCTGAGTGCTGCTGCTGTGCCACCTCTCACTAACATTTGATGGTGATAATAGAAATAAATTAAGCAACTGACTCGTGTTTCACTTGGCTCTGGCCAAAAGCAATTATTTGTATGCAGCAGCACCAGGAGGAACTCGCTTCACTCGGGGTAACAATGAATGAATTTATGCCAAAGTGGCCTTTTAACTTCATTATTCAGGGGGAAAAAAGCGTGCATGTAAGTGTAATCTATTAGTGCTGCTAAGCACATCAGTATTAGGGCACCACTGTCTCCAGAAGGAAGCACAGCCAGAACCTTAGAGAAATGTATTTTATCTCTGCTTAGGGACAAAAAACTGTCAGAAGAGAAGCTGCTGTTGTTGCTCACAAAATGAAGAGTTCCTGCAGAATGTATTTCTACATATTTCTTGAAGTCAGGACACCTGTTCTGGCACAGTGGAAAACAACAGTGACCCATGTTGCTTATACTGGGTTCACTAGGACATGTAGGAGCATCTCACATGTTTGAGAAAGATCAGGCCCCTCATCCTTTCCAGGGTACTGAATTAGCCCAATTTCAGGGTATCTACCAAGGCATTAAAGCACTGCTGACCTTCCCAATCTAGCAGCAAAAAGGAATGAAAAGAAGATATTTGATATTTATCTATAACGATCCTTCCACCTCATTTCCAAATGCTAAATATTAGCATTTTTAAATGATTGGTTATTCAATTGCAGTCATTTTCCAGGCAATCTTTCCTGCATTACTCAACCTCAGCTTTGGATTTATTTTTCATGCCGCACTGTTGGGCAGGATTTCCACTGGTTACTGGAGGAATAGAAAGATTTTGAGAGAACAAATCCCAGCACTGAAATGCCAGGCTCTCTCCCCCTGCTCTGGAACTGTTGCTGTTACCTTGGCAGACACAGTCCAGGGCCGAGTAACCGGGTTTAAATGATACAGAAACGTTTTCAAAGATTGCTTCAGCGGCTGCTGGCAGAAGGTCACGCAATCACTGAATGGCAGGAAGCTGCTCTTGGATGGGAAATAAGAAGAGCGTTTTTCTTGTTGCTATGGCTTTGCTGCACTGACTTTTAAGTGTTTGAGAGGGACAGAGCCTTGTCCTGCACTGTCACACACTCCATCCATCCAGTAAATTCCCTGTAAGCCTGGAGTGGGGTTTTCAGAACACAATTTCAAGCAATGTTTTAGCCCAGAGAGTGGGGTGGGTAATCCTGGAATGGGAGTGCAAGGGTTCAGATCCCACTGATGTACATGGAGTTGGCTTTGTGTGGTGCTGATGAGGATCGAACCTCTTCAGGATTTGGGAGCTCACGGAGCCTCGTGACCAGAGGCTGGTTGGCAATGTGAAGTCCTCCTCCTTCCACTCTCCATTCTCCATGGTCTGCCCATTACTGTGCTTGCTCACTTCAGTGTCCCAAAGGCTCTGAGAGCAGCTGAGATGCATCTTCCCCTGGCAGCTCATTTGCTTCCTCTGCTTTAGAGCCATCTCCAGACAGTCCTGGGGGTGCAAAGGGGAGGGGAGATTGCAGTTTCAGAGGAGCACACACTTGGTTTTCATTTTCAGTCTGTCAGTTCACTAGTAAGACTTGCAGACATCTCGTTTCACATAGTCCAGAGACCAGGAACAAATCTGGCAGGGCTGGTAGGTGCTGAGCAAGCTCTGGGACCTCAGTTTAACTGTCTGAGTGTTTCATGAAGGCATCCTGAAGGAAAGCTCTGTGTGTTCACAGAGGTGAGGAAGGCAGAAGCATGCAGGCAGTACTTGGAAGGAAGTGGGATGATGTGTTTGCATCACATGAGGATGATAAGGTACTTCCCAGTCCATTAAAGAGGGTGTTAAACATCTCCGGGAATAAATACCTCTAAATCAAGTTGGCGAGATAGCTCTCATTCAAGAGGCTTTGTCTTGGCTTAGGAAGATCTTTCTTTCCTGCTGTTATTTTTTAAGACAGTTTGGAGCACTAGAGAAGTTCCCTAAATGTGCTCTTAGGCACAGAAGGGACCACTGACCGTGGGTACAGGGAGGCACCGAGTTACAAACAGATTTCATCGCTGTTGGACGGGCTCGGCAGCACAGCCCTCTAGTGGGGACGGAGCTTCTGCCGCCGGGAGCAGGCTTTGCCTGTGAAACTTCAGTTCTGCCCTGAAGGGCAGTCAGTCCAAAGCCAGGTCCAGCTGTCACACCAGTGTTCTCTACTGGCAAAGATGCTTTAGCAAAACTTTCATCCTTGGCATAACTCTTGAGATGCAGAGGTCAGATGACCAGCCCATTTAGCCTGAGTTCAGACTGGTGTGAATGGGTCGCTTTCAGTGAAGGGCAACTCGGTTTTGTTGCTGGGATTAACTCTGACGTTCCCAGCTAGTAAAAACTTGGGAGCTTTTATTTCCCACTGCGTGGATCTGTCAATACCTTTCCCACTGTTCCAGGTGAGTGCTGTGTTTGTTCAGTGTGACGTGCACTGTGAGCAAACAGTGTGAGACCGACTGGGGTCAGTCCTGCCACTACAGCTCTTGTTTTCAACTGACATGTGATGCCAAGGCTCTGACTCTTTGCACTTTTGGGGCTAATCACGTTATTTTGTGTAAGAAAGGAGGTGGCATCGCCTGATTCCAGTGGTGCTGGGCACAAGTTGCCCACCTGAACTGATCAGGTGTATTTAGTTGCTGCATGAAATGGCTCCGGTCCGTTCTCCTCACTGGTAGCTGTGCATTGGTGGGAAGAAGCTGGTCCCTTTCCCACTCTCTCTTCACTTCCCTGTGCTGTTGTGCAGCTCAGCTAAGGTCCTGGAGAAGTGTCTGGAGGATGTTTAGAAGATTCCCTGGCTTGTGGTGGGTCTCTGATTGTCGTGCTGGCAGGAAGGCTGATCACCCATGGGGAACTGGAACTGATCACCCTCCACCATGCACACCTATCCTGGTCCCTGTTCCCTAGTCTGAAAATCCTGCTAGAGCTGAGCTGCTTGAGCCTCTGTCTGGGAACACAGAATAAGTAGGGCCAGAACCCACACTGTGTGTCTTTAATTCCTCATTTCTTCCCAGTACATTCCCTGTTTGGTAAGGAGAGCTGCTGCCCATTCCCTGTGTGTTAACCAGCATCAAAGGCAGCTATTCCCAGTAGAACTGGAAACAAGGTTTTGGTTCAGGGCCTGTAAAGTGGGGCTAGGAAATGTTCCCAGAGGAAAAAGATGTCAAGCTCAGGGTGATGAAAGCACTATTCCAACATCCATGAAGTGGTCTCATGGATCCAGTTAGATTTATCCCATACCTGTGGAAAGCTGTGGGCTGTGCTGCATCATCTCCAAGCTCAGGTGCTGATGTGCTGTATGTTGACTTTGATCAAGTCACACAAATGGCTGTTTCTTAATTGCCTTCTCCCTTTAGAAAGGGAATAATACCTTAGAGAGACTTCTGAGGTCTCACTCACTAATAAAGCTCTTCAAGAGCTTGGATGGCAACTACTTCGAGAGCGCAAACTGTTATTAATGATTTCCGTTACTACGGAAGATGAAGCTGTGTGGTTCAGCTTTTTAACCTTGAATTGTGTGCTTGCTTTTGTTTCCACTCCTGTTAAGCCTGCGTGGGCAGGTTTGTGCCTTGCCTGCTTGCACAGACCCCTCAGACCCGCCTCAGGATCCGGGTGTGTGCACAAGGTGCGGGTGTATCACTGAGGAGTCAGTTTTACTCACAGAGGTGGGTTCTGAATCACGTGGCATGGCTTAAGAATGGCCAAAACTGAGTTTAGTGGTGGTTCTGTTTATGTTGACTCAGTTCTGATTTGGGGGGCCAAGAGATAAGCTGTGAAGGTTGTCCTTGCTGCATAGAGCGATGCAGACACTGCAGCTGGGGCTGTGGATTTGGGCTGTGGAAAGGAATGTGAGGGGATATTTGACCACCACAAACCCATCTCTTCAAACGCCCATTCCCTGTCCTCCAGAGAAGAAAATCTCGTCCACAGAAACAACTACTTTCCTGCTCCTTTTTTTGGCAGTGACTGGTGCACTCTCTGATGTTCAGAGCTGTATTTCCTTTCCCTCTCTTGTCTTGGCTCCTGAGAAAAGAAGAAACCCTTTTATTCATGTACTTGCCAGGTGCTAACTACTGCTGCTTCCAAGGAAGGAGCAGCCAGGATGAAGTGAGAATACAGTTCTCAGCCCACAACGAGTCTGGTCTATTATAAAAGTTTCCCAAATCTTTACTCTCCCTTTTTTTACCCTTGCTCTGCTTTGGATGCCAAGTAAGTTCAAATATAGTGTGGACAAAAGCTGTGTCTCCCCCTCATGCCATGCTCTGGGTCCTCCTTTGGTCCCTCCTGCCCTCGTTTCCTTACTGGCCTTGCCTTGGAGAGATTTGCATTTTACTGCTTATTCCTCAGCAGGGTTTGATGGTCACGGAGGACCCAGTGCAAGAGGTCCCATTTGTTATTTAACCTACTTTTCAGAGGCACAAGAACATCAAGTGACTCGCACAAGGTCGCCCATGAGTCAGTGACTCCTTTGGCGTGATGGCCAGAGCCTGCAGTCCCTGCTCCCACCACTAGATCCCTGTGTCCACACTCCACAGCACCACAGCCATTCAATTAAGCTCCTGCAGCGCCTTAAATGTCGTTTATTCCTGGGTTTGACAGCAGCCCTGGTATTCTTGCAGAGCCTTGCCTTAGGAAATGACAGCACATGAGGTCAGGGCATTGTTAGCGATGCCCTTGGAAGCATCACTGCCTGGTGCTCAGGCAGGCTGCGAGGTGTGGGTGCTGTCACAGCCAGGACACTGCTCTTCCCAGGACCTGGTGGCATTCAGTGGGATCCTGTCTGGACCAGCACAGTCTGACAGGGAGCCCCACAATCCCTGCATAGGCAAATCTGTGTCCGTGCGAAGGGCCTTGCTGAGACCAGGGGTAGTGAACACATTGTGAGGAGAGAGTGAAGGAAGTAACTTATAAATAATATATTTGATGTATATTATATATATAATATAGTAACAGCAGCATTGGTTTATTATAGCCTGCAATTTTTTAGCATGTAATCTCGTAAGGCACTTACCCCTGTTCCTGACAACTCGATAAATTATTATTACCAATTCTATATCTAATTGCCAGTTATTTCCCTCTAGACAATTTGAGTCCCAAACATGCCCACTAGAAAGGTGCTTGGTGTGCCGTTCCCCAGAGCTTCCCTGGCTGTTTGGGAGGCAGCCCCTCTTCCTCTGGTGAGCCCCACTTCTGCCAGCCCCGTGACCCCATGCACTGGCACAAACAATTGCATTTCTGTTGGGCTCATGACCCCACTTGTAACAGCAGTGACCCCCCTTGGGGTCAGGACCCCTCCTCTGCGCAGGGAAAAGCTCCTGCCCAGCAGCTCTTCCTCCCTCGCTCCCTGTGTGGACGCGGCTGTTCCACACTAAGTTTGCCGATGTGAAATTTAGGTTAATCCATTTCCAAAGTGGATTAAGCTAACCCACACAAAGGCACTTAGTATAAAATAAGAGTGTCCACATGGTGAGGCAGCACGGAATAGTGACTGTGCCTCAAACTCACATCCTGGCCGGTTTGTGTCCCCTCTCCAAATGGAGGGGCAGGCGCCTCGGTCCGTGGGATGTGCTCTCCCAAATGGCTTTAAGCTGGTCTAGCTCGAAGCCGAAGGAAGCAAAGGAGTAAACAAAGCCCAGCCATGGTAACGGGTTAACGCCTGCTCCACTGAGGTCCTCGGCAAGGCTCCTGTTCACCTTAAATGGTCAGGATTTTATTTTAGCTTCAGGGAGGAGCAGCAGCCATGGAGCTGGAAGGGAGCGCTGAGCAGGGGGCTCACAGCCCGCTGCCCTCCCAGCCATCACTTCCTCTGCCCCCAGGGCTCCCCTCTTGCCCTTCAGCCTCTGGCTCCATGGATCAGCCTGGAGGGGATGGAAATGTAGTGCTGAGTGATGCCCATTTTCACCTCTGGCCTTGGATCTTCCTGAGCCACCCTCTCCCCTTCATGCTTCCCTGGCAGTGAGGTGGTTAATGCTGGAATAGATAACATCATAATTTGACATCCTCACTAACAAGCCATAAACCCCAAACCTGGCAGTTCCTATCCTGGCTCTGGCATCATTTCTGGCACCAGCCTACTGTAGGCTCCCCGCAGAACTGTTACACTTGGTTTATTTCATAAAATTTCCTTTGTAACCATTAAATAGTGAAACATGAGGTGGTCTGAGAAGGGGGATGCTGTGATGCTGGTGCCCATCACTGCAATAGGGATTATCATCCCCCATCATGGTGATCCCAAACTGGGACAGAAGCTGCTGATCCGCTGCCCTCGGGGCCCAGCCTGGGAGTGGGTACCAGCCTGGGGGATGCCAGGACCACCTCCCACGCTGAATGCCCAGAACCCAGGGCGCAGCATCCTTATCCTCCCGGCGACCTGGCAGCCAGTGCCGTGCACAGGGCTGTGATGGGCAAGCCGCTGGTTTCCCAACAGCAGCTCCACGTTGGGAGGCTGCGGTGGTGGGTGATGGTGCCGCCGGCAGCGTGGAGTCCTTCTCCCGCGGAACGAGGGAGAACCATTGGGAACAAAAGGCTTCGGCACCGGCGGCAGCGCGGGGCCCGGCGCGGGGAAGGGGCTGCGGGACCCCCCGCGCCCGGGGCTCCCTGCGGGGCCCCGGCACTTGCACCGCGCACGGGCAGCTCCCGGGACGCCGCTCCCGGTGCGGTGCGGAGCCGAGCCGGGCGGGCTGCGGGTGTCCGGACCGGGCCGTGACAGGCGGCAACCCCCGGTGCTGTGCCGAGCGGAGGGTCCCCGGATGGGCTGCAGCCCCCCGGGCCGCGCGGGGCGGAGGATGCTCGGGAGGGCTGCGGCCCCCGCTCC
>VWZD01002789.1:226161-271125 GCA_013396695.1 Sakesphorus luctuosus | reverse complement strand
GGCCCCGGTGCGGGGGGAGCGGCAGCGCCGCGGCCCCGGGAAGTTGCGGGTCGCCCGCCCGGCTGCCCGGCGGCGGGGGGGCGAGGGCGGCGCGTCCTTCCCCGCGCCCGGCGCGGCTCCCCCGCGCCCGGAAGAGCACAAAAGCGCCGAAGAAAGTGGGAGGAGGCGGCGGCGGGAGCGCTCGGTCCCCGGCTCTCCCCGGGCACCGGCCCCAGCCATCCCCGGGCACCGGCTCCGCGCCGCCATCACCGGCCCCGGCTCCGGGCGGGGATTGTGCTGGAAATAGCCGCCTCCCTGGAGGTAAAGCCCTACTTACGTGTCAATCCTCGCCGCACGCTGAGCCCCGCACACGCGCGGGCAGGGCTCCATCGCGGCTCTGTCTATTTACCTGCGGGCAGGGGGCGGGACGGGCACGGGGATGGGGACGCTCGCCCGGCTCCCGCATCTTTCTGCTGCGGGGGTCTCTCCCACCGGGGGCACGCCGCGACCCGGGGCCGCCGGGGAGGGGAGGACACGGAGCCCCCCGAGGGGCCGCTGAGCCCGCAGCGCTGCCCCGCTCGCCCCCGCCGGCAGTGCCCTGTCCGGCCTCCCCCGCCCCGACACTCCCCGGAGCTGCGGGAAGAGCAAAGTGCCCTTTCACACCGCGCGGTATCGGGCACCGTCCCCGCCTCGCGTGGAAAAGCAAACGCCTGGGAGCGAGTTGAGGTGCGGGGAGGCAGGCGCGGGGCTCCGGGTGGTGGAGGGAGCCGAGCAGCCCCCGTGCCTCTGCCCCGCGTTCAGCACCTCCCCGCTGAACAGCAGGAGCGGGGCAGCGGCTGCGGGAAGGGGCTGCGGGGCCGCCCCCCGCCCTCCCTGCTCGGGGAGGTGGGAATGCTCCAGGGGGTTCCCAGAAGAAGAGCTCTTAGGAGAAGGGGGAGGGGGAGGAAGGGATGAGCCTCCCTTCCTCTTCCATTTGCCGTTTGCCTTTTAAATTAACTCTTTTGCCCGTTTTCGGGAACTAACGAGTACTCGGGTTTTGTCGGGTCCTGTAGAAATCAGCAGAAATCGCAGTAAATAAGGACGTAAGTGACCTGACAAAGAGCGGCAGGGATGTTCTCTTTGGTGTGGGAATTGCACACACGAGTAGGCAGCGCAGTCACAGCTCGCCGCCGCCACAGCCCCGCACACCCCTGTGCTGTGCTGGGAGGCTGCTCGGGGCTTGGAAGCAATGACCACCACACTATTTGTGGCTGCAGTATCAATCTTTGACCTCGAGTGTTTTATCTTCCATTAGTAAGCCTTTCTCTGCGCTGAACTGGTTAAGGTAGGGTCAAATCTGGTTCAATACCTTCTTGGCATGCTCAGAGGGCTGGGTTTAAACAGTGGCTGAGACGAAGGTGAGGTTGCCTTCATCAGAGAGCTTGTCCCCACGCTGTGCCCTGGCCAGGTTGGGCAGATCTGGGGGCTGCCTGTGCTGGGCAGGTTGTGCATGGCACCGGCATGGCAGTGGAGCAGCTCTGGGGGCTGGCAGTCACGCGTTGTCTTTTGTTGACTCTAAAAACACGGCTGGTTCTGGTGGGAAGCTGAGCGTGGCTGTGTGCTGTGCAACCTCCTCAGTTCCTGCTCCATGGAAGGAAATCCCATCAGGATAGTAGGCTGTGGCGTGAAAGGACACGTTTTAAAATAAAAGGAGTCAAAGAGAGAAAATAAACCGTCCTGAGCCTTGGAGCTTGGAATATTAAACGTGAGGCACAGCATGTAAATGATGGGAGAGAGACTTGGAAGGCAGTCCCCGAGAAACTGAACCTGGCTGTAAAATAAGCAGGTTACCGATAGTCTTGCATATATTTACGAGGTTATAAGAGTAGCTTCTCCCCCTGCCCTGCTCCAGCCTGCACTATGGGAGGTTGTTCTCCAGGAAGGGTTGTGCTCGTGCAGAAACATTGTCTAGCAATTACAGCCCTGCAGTCCGGGGGGCTCGATTGGGTTCCTGGATCTGCCAGCATCGTGTTGTGGGCTTGGACCAGCCGGGCTGTCAGTACCCGGGGTTTCCAGCTCTATAATAGGAAGAATAGTTTCTAACTCAGAGCAGAGTTGGGAGGCTCAGCAGACGTGTGCAGGCGCGGTGCTTGAAGATCGTGAATGGAAAGTGGGACAGAAATGTGGAGTGTGAGCCCTGCACATGTGAGTGTCTGCCTCTGCTGGGTAGAAAATATTGGCTGCAAGTTTCAGCAGAGCAGCTGTGGATGTTGGACTGTAGATAAGGAGAGGAGCGAGGATTTTGTTTTCCAAATTCTGCGTGGTGCCGGGAGCCCTGCTTCGATGTTTGGGTGTGCCCTGTGAGTGCAGCAGCAGGACGCGACTTCCCCTTGCAGAGAGGAGCTGCACGCACACTGCCTGACCCTTGATCGCTCAGTGCCTTGAACATTGGAAACAAAGCGATGGGACTTTACTGCGGGGTGAGGAGATCTCTCCAGAGGGCTGGGAAAGGCAGGAAGGAGGAGGGCGGCAGCAGCAGCAACACTGGAGTTCTGGGGTTTGGCTCTGGGCTGGCTGCTTGGGGCGCCACTGGCACTTCCATCTGTGCCACGAGTGGCGTGGAACTGGGGAAAAGGCAGCGGGTCCTGAGACAGGCACTGGTAATGGATTGCATTCTGTTTTCTAATGAAAGTTTCATTTGAAGTTTGTTTACAGGAAAGAAGAAATTAGCAGAGAGAATTCTCTTGAGAACCCAGAGAGGAAAAAGAATGAGCTGCCTGACTTGCAAGCCAAAAGAGGGTGGAAGGGTAGATTAGATTTACCGTATTGCTCCGAGTCGTGGCTGTTGCTACTGTTGAGAAGTGTTTCCTTGTTTGGCTGGATGGGGAGCCCACTTTGAGGCTCAGCCTTCAGCCAGGTTACTTGCATCCAGGGGAGATTCAGAGCTCCCACCCAGCCAGAAATTTTGATCCTGCTCTGGTGTCCTGTGCTTTGAGGCTGGATGTGTGCTGTGCTTTTGTCCCCACACTCCAGCCCACTGACACAGGGCTGCTCCTGGGCTGTGGCTGGGCAGCCAGAGCTCTGGGCACTGCTGCCAAGGCCTCCCTCGCTGGGATTGTCCCTGGTATGAGGAGGCAGTGCCAGCAGTTGGCAGGCAGCACTAGGAGGTCACAATGCTCAGCCTTTGGTCTCTGATGGGTGTCCCAAGGAGGAACCTTGCTGGTGGCCTCTGATGTCCCAATGAGCAGTGAGGGACACAGCAGAGGGGCAGTAGAGGATGCCAGAGCTGGAGTGACAGGGAGTGGACACAGCCACACATGAGGACAAAGCCTTTCTCCTTCTTAGGGAAGAATCACAAAGGTGTGAGGAGTCCCTGGGGCACCAAGGTGTGGGCAGAGCCAGGGGTCTGACCAAGCCAGCAGGCAGTGGCTGCTCTCTCAGCATTTTCTGGTACTTTCTTTGGCCACTTCCTGCTGCTGTGAAGAGTCCACCTGCTGCCACCTGCACAGCTGGCTTTGCATTCTCTTGGGATGAGAGAGCTGTGTGATGCTGGGAAGTTTGTCCTGTTGTCATTTTGGCCAAGGGTATTAGTGCTGGAAAGCAGAAAGCTCTGGCTGGAAGGCTGGTGACTTTCTGTTGGTGGCTGGCTCCTGTACTGGTGAGTGTGTGACAGCCTTGTTTAACTTGAGTCATTTATAGCTTATCAGTTTCTGGTTTGATAGCTAGAGTATTTCTAATAATAGGCGAATGTTATTGCGCCTCGAGAGGATTGTACACATTTATAAGGCACTTTACATCGCATGTGCATGTTGCACATCCTTCATGTCACTGCTTTTCCCCTGTGTGTGAGTGCACAGAGAGTGATGTCTCCCGGGCTGTGGTTTGGGTCCTGAGGCTGAGTGTCCTCTGCAGCTGAGCCTGAACCACCCAAAAACATCGCAGCTGCTCCCAGGGCTCCTCCTCCTCACCGGACAGGTGAGAGGCTGTGGGCAGCAAGGACCTTGGCATTTGCATTTGTCTCTTAAGCCTGACAGTAATCTTGAGTAAGCCTTGTGAAGAAGGCCAGATATTAGGGTGGCTGCCTCCCTGCAAATGCTTACAATGAAGAGACTATTTATAGTTTGCAACAGGGAGACCTTTCCAGTTCTGTCCCTGTACGTACAAGATGGAGTGTCTGGAGATGGAGTATGACTTTGTGGCTGGTGTGGTAGTGGAACTGTGCTGAGCCAGGGACACTGTGCCTGTCCCTGCCTCCTGCCCTCCTGCTTGGCTTCATGTGGGCACAGGAGGCTGCGTGGGGGCACTGGCAGCTCTGGGGTCAGGGTGTCCCCGTGGTGGGCATGCTTGGGGCTGCTGAGCTCTGTCCATCCTTCCATCAGTCTGTCCCTTGGTGCGTGCAGGGTTTCACAAGCTGTAAATTCCAGGAAACTCCCCGGGAGGCACATGGAGGGAGCGGGCTGGGGGCGGCGCGAGCCTTGAGCCAGCAGATGTGTCTGCAGGGACGAGGAGCTGGGAGGAAAAGCACAAACCTGTCTTTAAAGACGTTTGTTTGTTCACAATAAAAACTATCAGCCAGCAGCGGCCAGACAGGGCTGTTTTTATGAGGCACAGGCGTAGGTTGGAGGGGTGCTGCCAATTGCTGCTTACACGGAAAGGGAGCGGGGATTGTGTTTTATCTCAAGACCAGGGGGAGGGAAAAAAATAAGAGCAGAGAGTTTACAAGCCTTTGAAATGTTTCAATCAGAGGAAAGCAGAGTTGAAAGTGGTTCTGGAAACATTTTTGGTGTTCCCCTGCACCTCAGGGCTCTGGATGTGGTCTGTGCCCCTGGCTTTGGGAGGGGAGCAGGGAGAGGAAGGCAGATAAAGGGATCACCAGCAGGACTGTGTCCATACGGGAAAATGTATCTGCTTCCTCCCAAGCTGCATGTTGGGAGAGTTCAGCCCTGGGAGGTCCCACAGCCCCTCCTCTCATTCAGGATCTCAGTGCTGCCTTTATGATGATGGTTTTGAAATCCTGTGGCTGACCTTTCCGGCGCTGGAAGCGATCCAAGGGCTGTGTCTTGAAGTACTGTAAAGGTTAGTGAGAAGGGAGAAAGGGAGAGAGAAAATGTCCTTTCAGCTGCAGGAGTGGGAGAGAGGAATGTCGTCTATGCCATCCCTGGGGAGCAGGCGGCTGGCCAGGGTCCCCAGCCTGAGCTGGGGTGTCCTTGCCTCATCAGAGACTGCACTCCCCCAGCCCCTTCCCAAGGTGTGTGCTGTCATTTTTGATCAGGATACAGAGGCAATATCCCTCCAGAGAGGGCTGGAGGAGCAGCCCCTTGGGACTGGGCTCCAGGAGCCTCCTCTGCAGCATCAGGCAGTGCAGGTCTATGGGGATCCATACCTGTGTCCAGGTCTGCCACAGCAGCCGCTCCTGCTGCTGCCAGTTCCCTGGTGATTCCTCTTGCAGCAGATGATTTGATCTCAAAAAAGTCTGAGTTGTTTTCTGGAGCAGTTTCTTGCCTGTCCTCAGCTCCCCTGTGCCACTGCCTCACCAGGAGCACGCTGGGGTGGATGGAGATTAAAGGGTAAACTCCAGGGCTCAGCCATCCGCTCCTACAGGATGTGAGCTCTTTCTAATTGTCCTCAATTAGAGACAGTGCCATTGCTCAGGCAAGTCTTCAGGCAGGAAGCAGAGCCCTCGTCCCTGCTGGGGCAGCCACCTCGCCCTGTGCAGGGAAGGGCTGCTCTCTGTGGCCTTGGGGCCACCAAGCCTCCTCAGGGGCCAGGAGCTGCCCAACAGATTGTTTTTAGGAAGGAGTGTGGTGAGGAGATGTTAAAGCCAGAGAAAGGAAGAAAGGAAATAGCTCAATGAGTTAACCCTTTCCTGCTTGTCCCCAGGATGAGACGTCGGTGAGCAGTGAGGACTTTGATATGAACGACTCCACATGGATCTCAGCTGACCAGCACCTGAACTCCAGCCTGAGCCCCAGCCAGGACGAGAGCATGCGCAGCCCACAGAACCTGCATGGCCACGAGGACGGTGAGTGCCCCGGCGGGCGGGAAGCGCCCCACGCCTCTGCCACAGGATGTTTTTGTGGCTTATTAAACATTAACCAGACCTTTCTGATCAGGTGTCCCACCTGTGGGATGGATTTCATATCAGCTCAGGCTTCGAAACAGCTCCCAGTCCTTCCCATTTAGTTCCTGCTCAGCCAAGGCTCTGTCCAGCTCAGAGCTGACAGACCTTGTGCCTGGACCTGTCTCCCAGCTCCTCGAGAAAAAAGTCACCAAATCCCCTCCTAAGGTATCAGGTTTCAGTTCCCCAAGTCCTCTCCCCGGGTGATGAGGAGAGCCCTTTTAATTCTGAATGCACAGAGGATGCCAAGGCTTCACAAGCACAGGTCACAGCTTTCTGTGCTTGGAAAGCTGCACCTTCAACAGGTCTTGGTTGCCCCAGGCAAGAAATTGTGAATAATGTGCAACACGTGACCGCAGTGGTGTGCAGGGTGATCATTATGGGTGTCTCCTCCCTGCGGGCAGGCGGTTGGAAGGGCTGAAGGTGGCTCACATGGGCTGGGTGGGAGGAAGAGTTTGGTGAAGAGAGGTGGCATGTTGCATCTGTGAAACATGCAAGTTTAAAATAAAAGAGCAAGTAAATAAGTGGTAGAAGTACAAGTTCAGGTCAGAGTTCGTCTCTGTGATGCTTGGGAGGATTTGATGGTTGGACTGTTACCGGCTTTTACTCAAGAGGGTGAATCCCTCATTGTCCCTGGCCTGGCTGCTGCTGGGAGAGTGGGAAGGGAGTGGAGGAACTGAGGGACAACCCGGGCTGGGTCAGTGCTACTTTAAGAAAGGGTCTGGAAAACCACCCCAGAGGAAAGAAAGGGCTTTTATGCTGGCACATCTCCATGGGGTGGCTTTTAGCTGGTTGTGTGGCCTGTGGCAGGGACAGCAAGGATGGCAGGGACAGCAGGGACACTGCTCTCTTCAGCCCAGTGCATTGTGGCACTTCAGTTTTCATTACAAATCTGCAGTTTTGGGAAACTGCTGGTTTTCCTTAAGCAGCCCCAGCCCTGGAGGCAGACAGCCTTGGTGAGGATGTGAAACCTGCCTGCGTGGCACCGTGTCCCAGCAGCGGGACAAGCAGGGACACTTCTGCTTGCCCAGAGCCCCCAGTGGGGCTGTGCCACAGCAGGAGGAAGGGCATTTTGGTGGTGACACAGCTGCTCCCATCAGAAGCTTCTGGGTTTTTGGGACCAGGCTGCACCCTCCACCCCAGCAAGCCCAGCCTCTTGTCTCTGCAGCCTGGCCAGGTGCCTCCATACCCCCTGAACTTTGCCATTCTCCCATCAGGGCATTTCAGGTTTGTGACTTACCCCTCACCACTGAATTCCCAAGTCTCATTTACAATCTAGAATGACACAGTTTTGATCCCTTTGCTGAACACTGTAATTCAACAGGACAGTAATTTAATAAGTGATTCAAGTATTTAGGCAAATCAAGATGTTCCAGCTAAAGCTAAATCTTTCCTCTCTCTCTGCCCTCTTAGGAATTGCTTCCAATTTTTCATGCCCTGTGGTTTTCCTTCAGAAGCAGGTGTCCTCTTTGGGGCCCATCTTGGCTTCTTTAATTTCTTTTGTAAAATTCAGTGATGAGCAGTAAAGAACAAATAGTCCCTTTCTGTGAGGAATGCAAGTGTCCCACCCAGGCTGTGCCCAGCACTGGCAGAGGATGAACCAGGTAGACTTTGGTGGATCAGAGGTGATGGAGTCGAAAATTAAGCAAGCCAAGCCTGATGTTATGAGTGAGACCCATCCAGAAAAAACAGAGATTGATATTTTCTTCAGGCAGCCATATTTCAGGGGCATTTTATGGACTGAAAGGAGGTTTTTTACCTGTGGTGAATGTCCATGATCTGTATTGGAGCTCTAAATACAGACTAATGCCACCCCATGTCAGTCCCTCTGCCAAACCAATGCTCCCACTCAGGACTGAAGCACACATGAGACTGGGAAGGGAAGAGGGACAGTGGAGCTGGAGCAACCCAGGAGGGCAGTGGGCAGTTAGAGGAGAGGAGCAGGCAGGGAGTATGCAAAAGTGGAGCATGTCATGAGAGGGAAAGCAAATTACTGGTGTGGGGAAGCGAATGTGCATGAATCAAATTGTCGACCACTCTTCAGTTTCCTCTTCTCTTGATCTATGAAAGCTTTTTTTTTTTGGAAGCTGGTGTGTTTTCTGGGTTCACACGAGCTTGGTAAGGCTGTGCAAACACCATGAGTAACCAGCCCACATGAGCTGTGCTCTCCATCGAGCCCAGCTGGCCAAGCTGTCTGCACAGTGTGCTTACATTGGGGCAGCCCCAGTCCTCCCAACATCTCCTGTGCTCAGCTGTCCACTGCCCTGCAGCAGCTCCAGCTGCAGTGAGCCCCACACATCTCCTGCAGCCAGGCTGGGCTCAACTCCAGGTGTCCTGGTGCTGCAGAGGGGTCTGGTTGCGCACCACATCCTTCAGCTGGAAGTTTGTTCGGGACTGGGTGCTCTCCTCCTTCAGGAAGGCCTTCTGAGTTACTAAATTGCTTCTGGCTGCTGCTGTGTGATGGGTAGGATGCTTGGAGTGTGTTTTCTGTGAAAGGCTTCCTAAAGTATAAAGTTTTAATGAAGAGTTGGCTGGTAGGAGAGCAGTATCGTCTGACATGCTTGGTGCAAAAGTGTTGTTTAAAGGACCTAAGCACAAGCTCCAGGTCCTTCTGAGGCCTGGGAGGAGCAAGTGCTCTCCTGTGGGATAGAGCAGAGTGATATGAAATCCAGAGAGGTGGGAGATCTGGGAATTTTCATCCCACAAGTTTATACACAGGTACCTGCTAAATCTTCCGAGACCTAAAAAGCAGCTGGGACAAAAGCCAACACTGTCCTTGCTCTTGGTGGCCATAAGCCTTGGCCTAGTACAGCTGAGCTGCAGCCCTGGAGGTGCTGGGAGAGCAAACTACACCTGAGGACTTTGGGGGGGTCAGAGGCAGAGCAGGCACTGCCAGGAGAGCTGTGGCAGCAGAGCCGGGTTCTGGCGGGGCCAGTGGGCACAGGGTGGGATGAGGGACACAGGGACACACGGCTGGCTGCGCGCACTCGCTCCTTCCATTTTCCTTTGTTACTCATCCTGAGGGCCCCAGCACGGAAAACGTGAAGCTCCCAGCAAGAACAGCCCTTCCCAGTCGGATGTTGCTCACAGTGTACGTGCCCACAGGAAGCCGGTGGCTGCCCAAAGCGACAGCAAAATCAACACGAGCTCTGCTGCTGGAGTGGAGCTTTGTGCCGGACATCCTGGAGGGACACATCTGTGGGAGCAAAGGGACCCCGAGTGCTGTGCTGTCCCACTGCCTGTGCCTATCACCATTCCCACCCCCAGTGCTTGGCCCTGTCTTGCTGCAGCAGTTTGAGCTGAGCTCTGTCCATCTTCAAAGTCTATCTGCTTCCACACACTGCAAACCTCCCGATTTGGTCTGGGGTGTGGGCTGAGCGGGGTGTCCCACCCAGAGGTGCTGGGGTATCCCACCAGAGCTGCTGTGACTTGCTGGCAAGTGCAGTGCCCTTCAAAGTAAAGCAGGAGTCAGACCCCAAATCCCAGTGTGTGACATGGCAAAGTGCTTGAACTCATACAGGAGATCCTCTGTCTTGCTCACTAATAGGATGCATCTTGCCTCGTTCCTGGCTGTGTATCCTGCTCCGTTGCCCAGGAGCAGTGCTCAGCTCATGGACAGGGCTTGCTGCTCCCCAGCCCATCTTGCCCCATTCTTCTGAGAAGCAGGGAAAGCTCCTGGGTATAATGTTCCTTCCCTGCATGGGGGTTCTTCATAGTACCATGCAGGACAGATCCCCTTCAGCTGAGATCCCCATGTGCAGTCCTCACTTGACTGGCAGCGTCCCCGCTGAGCCCATTCTGCCTGGAGCAGCAGTGGCTAATCCAGACCTTGGAGAAAGGACTTTCTTAACCTACTTAACCGTGAAGGCACACACTTCTCGGGGGCATCCCTTGAGGCAGCTGGTTGGGAAGGCATCTGGGTGTTGGGGACATCCCTCAGGAGTGTTCCAAGGAGGGACCTCAAGGACATGCAGGCAAGCAGTATTTCAGGACACTGTCCCAGGGATAGGTAGGGCATGTCTCTCCTCTGGATACCCTGCCCTGGAGTGGCAGGGACAGCACTGCAGTCCTGGTGTGGCACATGTCCTGCAGCTCCATGTCACACTGCTGTTATTTGATGAGATGCCCACAATGTGCTGCACTTCACCAGTTTACCTGAGCTGCTGGCCTAGCAGAGCACTTTCCAAAGAGGAGCAGCCTCTTGCCAAGTGCTGACCAAAAGCCAGGCTCCATCCCCAGGGCAGCCTTGAAGTCCCACTCCACAGCTGCACCTCTGACAGCTGGCACCCGCCCATGGGGCGATGGCATCCACCTTGCTGTGCCCTACAGGGTCACTCACCGCAGCAGTGTTGGGTGTCACACAGCTCCCAGTTCCCTCCCACCGCCGGGGCTTTCCTCAGCCAGCCCATCCCTGCTCCAGGTGAATGCAAATACCCTTTGCCAGCCACAGGGGAAGCCCAGCAGACCATGGGCAGCCATCTAATGGCTGGCCAGTGCAGAAGATGGCTTGTGAGCGCCAAGATACTTGTTTAGCCCAGACTGCAAAATCCTCACTGTTTTCAGGACTTCTTACACCCCTGTTGGATTTCCCCCCCCTCAAAAGCCCAAGCTCAGAGCCTAAACAAGACTAGCACCAGCAACCAGGCTTTACTGCAGCTGCATTTGACCTTGTCTTATTTTCCTTCAGGATATATTTCCTCCTCCCCAAGGTGTCCCCATGCTGTGCTGTCCCTGCAGCAGGAGTCAGCAAGCATGTCCCTGCTTTGCCTAAGTGGTCTGGGCTGGTGACTCCATTCCCATCACCTCCTCCCGCACATCTGCTCCTCCCGAGCAAAGGCCCTGGCCCGCGATAAACACCCTCCTTTCGGCGTCCTTTGAAGGCTGTCCTTCCCTGCTGCCAGGCCCAGGGGTGCAGCAGGGACACTGCGAGCCTGTGGTGGCTTTGCCAGCCCGGAGCACTGAGCTCGACTTGGGGCCCCCTCACGCCTGGTGCAGGCTCTGCCCAGTCTGTCAGTTTATGCTGGTGCTGCAAGGAGCAGTTTTGGGGGTTTCTTCTTGGTCTGTAGCAGAGGGGATCACCAGGCTATGAGCAGCCAGCACTGCCTGTGCCCCCACCTTCCTCCCCAAACCGAGTACCCTCAACTGATGGCAGGTTGAGCTCTGCAGAGCTTGGGAGTGGCCCCCTAAGGGGTCTGGGGGTGAACAGCAGGGTCTCTCTGGTGGCAGGTCTGTGCTGGAAGCACCAGCTCGTCACGAATCCGGCCAAAGCCACCAAACCCGTTTGTTTGGCACAGGGAGAGGCAGTGCCCAGGCAGCACAGGGCTGTGGCTTGTCCCCTCCCTGCAGTGGGATCCGGGTGGCTGCCAGTGGCAGTGGTGCAAGGAGAGGCTCGGTCTGTGCCACCTCCTTCCTCACAGCAGATAAGGGCCAGCTCCTGGCTCGAGCACTCCGCAAAGGCTGGAGGAGAGATGGTGGGAGGGAGAGGGGTTGGGAGGAGAAGGGAAAAACGAGGGACAGAGCATGTTTGTGACAAGGCTGCTCTGTGCAGTGGGAGGTGACGAGCTTTGGTGCCTGGGAGAATGTCCGGCATGGGGCCGGCGCGGTGAGGTCCCAGTGCCAGAGGGAGCTGCTCCCTCGGGCAGGGCAGTGGAGCCGGGGGGAGACGGCGCCGGGGGGCACCTTTCATGGCGAGGGACAGGGAGGCGGCTGCACAGCGCTGCCTTGTCCAGCCAAGCTTGCCTGCAGACACGCATTGTGTCCGGCCCTGCCAGATGTCTGGCTTGTCCAGGGCTCTGGTCGAGGCAGGGACCCAGGGAGGGAGTGTGGAGGGTGGACACTGTCTGGGACATAACAAGGTTTGCCTTAGCAAAGGAAGACAGGAACTACAGCGTCTTAACTGGACCTTGTCCAGCCTCAGTGCACTGCAGCCCTCAGCCACGTTGCTTTTTATTTTCTTATGCATCTTGGAGGCAAATGCTGGGCAGGGTCTGGAGTAAATGGGCTCCATGCTCTGGTCACATGAATGGTGTGGGCCCAGGGCCTCTCCTGCTGCTCAGCTCCCAGTCATGAGTGCAGTGCTAACGTCCGGCCACGGCCCCTCCATGGGGCCCCCATTCCCACTTGGTCTCTCTAATTTGTATTAAGTATCCCTTCCTCACAGGCTTTCCTCCTCCCCTTCTTCCCTCTTCTCGTCTTTTTTGTGAGTGAATAATTTATGGCACTTTTCATCTTCCTGGCTGTTGTTCCAGGCAGGCAGTGGTGGGATGTTCTGTGCCCTCCTGACAGCCACTCCCAGGCTGAGCTTATGGCTCCATAAGTGCTGGTGCCACGGTGGTCTGGAAATGAGACAGACCCTCCCAGGAGCCATAGGGGGACTCACTTGGGAGCAGAACCCCTGCCATCACCCTCAGAGGCGGAACAGGCAGGGCTGTGGCTGGCAGATCCATGGCAGTCCATGGCAGGGCCAAGGGTCACTGGTGGGACCTGGCATGGCCACAGTGCCCACGGCTGCCCAGGCAGGTGGGCAGCAGCCGAGGGAGGGCCACCCCAGGGCCAGCTGGGGGTCCCATGGCGGTGGGGTGTGGGCAGGGCAGGGCAGCCCCTGGCCCACCGCGTGGTGCGGGGCTGTGGCGAGGTTTCCGTGGGCCGCTGGCTCTTACATAAGCTCATTGTTTCCTGAGTCAAAAGAGGTTTTGTCTCCGCTCTGGAGATGTGACAGGAGGAGGAACAATTTGCCCCATTCATCTTTAACTCTGCTCTGGAGAGCGGTGCGGTGCCCTGCGCCGGCAGAGACGTTAAACCCAACCATTTCCCTGCTGTAAAATCTCCCGGGGAGCAGGTGTTGGAAATCGCCCCTTCCCCTCCTGATCTCCTCAAATCCAGCGCCACAGAAATCAAGGATAATCCAGCAGCCTCTTCAAAATGAAAACGCTGAGCCCTGATTAATTCATTTAATAAGTGACTGATCCCCTCCTCCCCCAGCACCATGGCCCAAGAAGCCATTTTACTTCTTGCTCTGCTGGACTGAAGCTAGGGAGGTGCTGGGGCTGTGGCAGAGGCACAAGGCTGGTACCCCATGCCCTCCTTGTGTGCCTGTCATGGCCTGGCCCCTGCCATGGGGCCAAGGAGGGCAGTACTCCGTGGGCCTTGAGGCTGGTGGCCCCTACTGGGCTCTCTCACTGGCCTCACCCACACAGTGCCAGGGTCTGCTCCATCTCTCCTCCAGCCCATGGAGCCCTGGCTTGAGGGGATTAAACAGGAGAACCAAATACTCCGTTTTCCAACTGAAAGATCAAACCGGTTAGAAGTGACATTGTTTTTGCAGTTCCATCTGCTTCAATTAGGGCACGGGGGTGGAGCAGGGGGGCTCCCAATTATCCTCATTAGAGGGGCTCCTCGTGCAGCCAAGCTCCAGCCGCGAGCAGGGAGCTCACCAGGCTCGTGCTGGTTGATAATGAATATATTCATGGCTGCACAGCCTGGCCTTGCTCGCCTGCTGCTGCCGGAGCCCTGCTCCTGATATGTGCTTTGGTCACTGCTGGGAGATGCAGAAATCCTCCCCAAGCTCAGGAGCTTAGTGGGTTTTGCTGAAACAGAGCGTGGCCAACATGGCCCCATCGCTGCTCAGCATCCTGCCCTGGCAGTTCAGGAGCCTAGACCTGGTTCTTGTACCTGAGGTGGGAGCGCTCCTGCTCCCTCTCCCCAAGTACAGCTTTGTTGGGAAGTGCCCCAGCTCTGCTGGCCATGGGCTGGAGATACCCCAGCAAAGCTGCCCAGGAAGCAGCACCATCCCTGTCCCTGTCCCATCTGCTCCAACCAGGAGAATGCAGCTCCCTCCCAAGCTCATCTCTGTTTTCAAGCTGGCTGAGGCCATTCCCTCTCAGACCCAAGGACTCACCAGTCTGAATTTGTGGCTTTTCTCTGCTCACAATACTGAGATTAACTTACCACTTTGTGTGTGGAGCTTCTGGGAGAGCATAAAGCAACAAAATGTAGAAATAAAAAAATATGTTTAACCCATGGGTTTACAAACCTCATTTTTTATGTATGTCCATCCTTGGTATAAACTAAATTGTTCTTTTAGTAGATGCTGGTCACTGATGTCAGATTCCAATTTCATTTTCTTATCCCACCTGGCAGGTTCCTAGAGACACCTTCCTCTTTGTTTGCAATATTTTTTGCCTGTAGCAGACCCAGGGTTCATAAATGCAGCAGCATCAGGCGGAAACCTGACGTGCAGCTGCTGTGTGTGTTCTGTGCGACACAAAAGAAAACCTGAGACATGGAGAAATTGGGGCAGTCCAGACGTCACCCCCAGGATCCTGCCTGATGCCAGCAGCTGGTGCAGGACTGGCACTGCTGATGGGGATGGGGGGCAGAGCTGGGGGCTGTGGGGAGGCTGGATGTGGATGGGCAAGGGCAGAGTAGGATGCCCAAGGAGGAGTGGGGGTGCTTAGGGCAAATTAAAGATGCCTGGGGCAGGTTGGGGATGTTTGGGGCAGGTTGGAGAAGTCCAGGATAGATTTGGGATGCTCAGGGCAGGTTGAGGATGCTCTCATCCCTGCAGGGGTGCCCAGAGGAGGTTGGGGATGCCCAGGGAACTTTGTGGATGCCCAGGGCAGGTTGGGGATACCCAGAGGAGGTTGAGGATATCCAGAGGAGGTTAGGGATGCCCAGGGCAGGTTCGGGATGGCACCTGCTCATTCGTCTCCCAGGTGATGTCTCTCTTGGTGCCCTTGCCTGGCAGGGGGTTTGTGCTGTGGCAGGTCCCTGCCCTCGGCCTGGTCGCAGCCCCATTGGTGCAGGGAGCAGCGCTGTTGCTGTGGCTGTGCCTGGGCTGATGGTGGGGCCTGGCCTGCAGCTCGTGCCTCCGCGCAAGGGAATAATTCTCCTTAATCCTTCCGAGAGGCATTGCTGGATGAGACTGGAGCCTCCCTCTGGGAGCCCCATCTCCCCTGGCGCAGAGAACAGAGCTGGGGGAGGGACAGCCGCCATCCTGGGCAGGGAGGCCTCTGTGCCCCCGGCCACCTGCCCTCTGCTGCTGGGGCCACAACCAAGCCAGCACTGCTCCTGCAGCCGTGCCGAGGGACAGCAAAGCCCCTGTGGGGCTCACAGCACCAGAGCAATGCCCTGGCACAGGATGGGTGTGGGGGCAGGAGGTGGCAGTGCCCCTGACATCCTGCCCCTCCAGACGCAGCTGAGCCAGCAGCAGGAGCTCATGGGGCCACAGTCTGGGATGCAGCCGCTCACTGCAGCCCCACCACCACAGCATGGGGAGAGGAGACTGGAGCTCTCCTGGAAGGGGTGGCTTGGAGGGTGCCTCTGGTTAGTGCTGGCTGCTGAGCCCCTCTGGAGCCCCACACTCCCTGGCATGCAGGATCCTGCCCGAAGCAAGGCCTTCTGCCAGGAGCCAGCCTGTGGTGAGGAGGGTGACGCCGCCGCTGGCCCGGAGCACCCGGCACATAAACACCACCCCAGGGATTAGGTCAGCTCTGGTCATCGCTCAGACGAATAAGTGGATCAGTGCAAGGGAAAGGAGGGGGAGGGAGCTCTGCTGAGCGGGGAGCTCCAATTTAGGGGCTCATGGGGCCAGAGCCACCTTGGCGCAGGCACAGGGCTGGGCAGCAAGCGCTGGCACCCATGGCAGGGCATTTGGGGACATGTGGTGGCACCCCCAGCTGGCTCCAGGGTCGGCTCGGATGCCCGAGTGTCCTCAAGTCGGTTTATTTTAAGGGATACAAAGTCCTGGGCTGCCACGGGGTCACCCAGCACTCGCCCAGCCTTGCAGTAAAGTTTCCTGCGGGTGCTGGCAGGGGGAGGAGGAGGAGGAGGGGGGGTGGCAGCAGCCGGGCACCATCGTCCCACACACCTTTGGACCTGGCACACGTGTGCCAGGAGCTGTCAGCGCGGTGCTGCGGCCACCCCAAAGCCCCGGCCCATTGTCCCGCGGCCACTGGGCCGGCTGTGGGGACGGCCATCTGCTGTCGCTGCTGCCGACAGCTTCTTTGTTCCCCGCCCGGTGCACGCTGGTGCAGGAAGCGGCTCCCACGTGCTTCGCCCTTTCCCTCTCGCAGAGGCACCTAATGAAATAAAGGATTTACTGCGGCGAGGGGGAGGGAGGGGAACGGGCTGAGCAGTTTGAAATGTGCTTCGCCCCAGGGCTGGGCTCTCTGGCAGGGTGCAGGCAAGGTGGGTGCAGGCAGTGCCAGGCGCTCTGCTGTCTCTGGGCTGTTCTTCAGGAGCCACCATGGTGGGAGTGGGCACAGGCAGGGAGGCGGTGCCAGTGGCTGCAGTGGAATATAACCAAGACCAAGCAGAGCCAGGCTGTGTACTGGATGTGTGTGGCACCACCATTGCCAAGCCTCTGACCTGTGTGGGTAGTGGGGGACAGCCATGCCGCTGCCATGGGGATGGCTCTGGAGCATGTGAAAATGAGGAACAGGAGTATCCATGTAGGGTGTAGGTCACTTGGGCCTTGAGTGGGACAGGAGGAATGTCGTGCAGCCCCTGTCTCTTCCCTGCAGCAGTGTGCTGAGGAGGCGCCTTGCTGGGTGGTGTGCCTGCTGCAAACAGAGCTCCTCATGCTGCTTCCAGGCACTATGGAGTCAGGGTTTGCCCACTCAAGCAAGCCTGTCCTCGTATTTAATTCCCATGCCCCAGCACTCTGCACAGCAGCATGTCCCTGAGCCACCAGTGCAGGAACTCACCAGCTCTCACCACACCCAGCCCCAAACTGGGCCAGGAGGACGGTGAGGGACCTGGCGGGGAGAGGCAGTGCCCCTTTCTCCTCCCTACAATGCAAACAGAAACCTAAAAGGACCAAATTCCAAAGTTCTTATTCAAGCCCAGGCACCGTGGCTGAGGGCGGAGGCGCAGGGACTGTCACCTGCAGAGGGATGGGTGACTCGGGCGTGGGGCACAGCAGCATTCAGTGTGCTCTGAGGAACGAGGGAGTGGGTCCGTGTGACAGTGGCCTTGCAGCTGTGGGTGCCAGCATCTGTACCTCCAGCTGCTGCATCCCAGCACCCAAAGCACAGCAGTGCCAGCCTGGCCTACCGTGGCACATGTGGCAGGTCAGCCACCAAATGAGCCCAGAGCAGCGTCAGAAAGGTGGTCACAGGGTGCCATGGGGGTGACCATGCGTCCGTCCTTCCTTGCAGATGACTCCTCGTCAGAGAGCTGCAGCGGGAATGGCTCCTCCACCCTGAACCCCTCCACGTCCAGCAGCACGCAAGGCGACAGCGCCTTCCCCGAAATGAACGGCAATGGCACCGCGGCCCCCATGGACTTCACAGCCTCTGCTGACGACCAGCCCATCAACCTCTGTGACAAGCTCACACCTGCCCATGTCACCCCTTCCTACCAGTCGGACAGCTGCAGTGCTGACGGGCTGCGCAGCAGGGTCAAGTACGCAGTGAAGACCACGGCAGAGGTATGGCCCGGGATGGTGTGGGAGAGCCACGGCCATCCCCCACACACCCCCTGCCCCAGAGCTGGGCACTGCGCTGGGCTCGCCTCACCCCTGGTGTGGCTGGTGCCACGGCTGCCGTGTGAGGATGAGACTGTTTCTTCTGCATCCAGCAGTGTTTCCCATAGGATGAGGCAGAGCCATGGTCCCACCAGCCAAAGCAGCCATTGGGCCATCAGGCCTTCACAGGCTCCCAGAGGCCACCATGTTCCCCCTTGCCCCAAGCAGGCAGGAGGTGATGCTCAGGGGAGTTTGGACATGGGTTCATCACCCCGGGTTGCAGGGGGTTGTGAGGAGAGGGGACAGATGCAGCGAGACAAGGAGAAAGGGCAGGTGCATCAGGTGTGGGCTCCTGGTGGTAACCACTGTCTCGTCTCAGTCTCCCCCATACAGCTCCGGCAGCTACGACTCCATCAAGACAGAGGTGAGCGGCTGCCCCGAGGACCTGACTGTTGGCAGGGCCCCCACAGCTGATGAGGATGACGATGACCACGATGACCATGAAGACAACGATAAGATTAATGACTCGGAGGGGATGGACCCAGAGAGGCTAAAGGCCTTCAATGTAAGGAGGGCTCCGTGGGGAGGATGAGCCTGCCTGCGCCGCATCTCGGGTTCCCACCGCCTGCCTTCTCCTTTGCAGATGTTCGTGCGCCTTTTTGTGGATGAGAACCTGGACCGGATGGTTCCCATCTCTAAGCAGCCCAAGGAAAAGATCCAGGCCATCATCGAGTCCTGCAGCCGGCAGTTCCCCGAGTTCCAGGAGCGGGCGCGGAAGCGCATCCGCACCTACCTCAAGTCCTGCCGCCGCATGAAGAAGAACGGCATGGAGATGGTGAGTGGCTGCCCCAGTGCCCTCCCATCGCCACCATGGCTGGGGCAGCAGGTCCCTGAGCACCCTCTCTGCTTGTGTCCCTGCAGACTAGGCCCACACCGCCTCACCTGACCTCAGCCATGGCAGAGAACATCCTGGCCGCTGCCTGTGAGAGCGAAACACGGAAAGCAGCCAAGAGGATGCGACTGGAGATCTACCAGACCTCCCAGGTACAGTGCTGCTGGCAGTTGAGGTGGGCAAGGGACAGAACTGGCTGCATCCTGTGGTGGGGTGGGGGGAGAGACATTTGTGTGCAATTTAGAAAAGAGTTTTTAAAAGTATTTCTAAAAGTCAGAGGGCTGCAGAACAGAGCCCCATGGTGTGTCCTGAGATTCAGGCCAACAGGGATGGAGTTGCTGGTTTGGACTGGCCATGCTGCAGATACAGGAGACCAGGTTGTCCCCGTGCTGTCCCTCCTGCTGGCCACAGAGGAGAGCCAGGCTCTTCACTGCAGTGTCTGTGTTTCCCCTGTGCAGGATGAACCAATTGCTCTGGATAAGCAGCACTCCAGAGACTCCACGAACATCACCCACTCCTCCTACTCACTGCCAGCTTCATCTTACTCCCAAGACCCAGTCTACATCAATGGAAGCCTGAACTACAGCTACCGTGGCTATGGGTCCTTGGGGGGCAGCCTGCAGCCCCCCGCCTCCCTCCAGACGGGCAACCACAGTAACGGTAAGTGGCTGCACTGGCACCTGTGGGGGTACAGGAAGCCCACCCAACCATTGCCTCTGCCCCGTGCCCAGGCAGTGTGCACCAGGCCCCTGGCATCCCCACACTGTGGGGCTGAGCTGGTCGCTGCAGAAGAGTCAGGGGCTGCTCCCACAGCTCGCACAGAGCCTGGTCATGGCAGCACCTCTCCCAGTGCCACACAGAGCTGCTCCAAAATCCCCTCTTGTCCTGCAGCTGGCAGAGGTCTCTGCCTGCGGCTCAGCTCAGCTCACCTCATCAGCGGGTGGTTAATTGTTCAACTGCACTTGGAAGGACAGTCTGGGTGGCACTGGTGGAGAGAAGGAGCGTCACTTAAAAAAAAAGAGAATCTGTACCAGCTATTAATCATTAACAGGAGCAGGTGCCTATCACTGCCCTGATCTGCTGCTGGTATGAGCCATTCTGCTCTCGGGGGATGGATCTGAGAGCTGGGGGCACAGCCAACTCCTGCCACAGCTCGGGAGGGCTCTGAGGGGCTGGGTACTGCCTGGGAGCAGCAGCTGGGAAAACAGGACTGATGCTGCAGGACAGGAAGGCAGAAGGAGAGCATAGGCAGAACATGAGGTTGGGAGCAGGTGAAGAGTGGAATATCCCAGGCCTCAGCAGGGCACACAGGAAGCTCCAAGCTGCCTGGTGACTCCCTCACACCTGGGAAGACAGGTATGGGATGAGGCCAAATGTTCCCTCTGGCTCTGCCTTGCAGCAGTGGTGGCAGGAGGGGATGGAGCCTTCAAAGGCCAGTCCTGATCCAGTCCTTCAGCAACCTCTAGGCTGCCATCGCCTGTCCTGGTGCGCTCGGGGCTCCTGCCCTGCCCCTGCCCGCCCCGACGGAGCCAGGATTTGGAAGGATGTGATTTCCGGAGGCCTGAGAGATGCCTGTCTGGGATTAACTCTTATCATCCCTTCCTAATACTTCTTAACCCTGAATAAAGATCCCGTCCTGGCCTCCAGCTGCTGAGACCTAATCCTCACAGCAATGGTTCCTCCCCAGAGGAGCACGGGCACCCCAACCCCACTGCTGGGCACCCTCCTCTGGCCTGGCCAAGCCATGGGCTCTGGCTCCTCCATGTGGGACAGAAAACCTGCAGGAAGGTCCCTGAGCAGCCCCAGGAGGAGCAAACAGGCCCTGAGTGCAGTTTCCTGCAGCAGCACCCAACAGCACCTCACCTCATTTCTTTCTAGTGGATTTTTAAACCTCTGCTTTGCAATTCTTTTTTCCCCAAGCTCTTGCCCTTCCAGAAGGAAGAGTGTCCTGCAAGGACCTGTGCATTCTCCTACTCTGAGCAGAGGCCTGCAGGGGTTTGCTGCCCAGAAGTGTCTTCTCCCTCCATCCCCCACCTCAGGCAATTCTTGCTCAAGCCCACAGCCCTGATCCCAGCTCCTTTCCCCTTGGTGAGCCAGGAAACGAGCTCAGTTTAGTGCTGCCTTTCCTGTCCAGTGAAATTGCTTTCGCATGAGAGCCTTCTCCTTCTTCTCCTCCTCCTCCTTGTCCTCCTCCCCACCTTTGAAGCACTGGTTCTCCTGGCATGGAACACTTCTGGTGCTGCTCCTCCCATAGTGTTTGCTGCTCCAGCCCTCAGAGCATCTCCATGGCCTCTTCTGGACCTACATTCCTCGTGTTTGTTGCAGAGGCAGTGACAGGCCTGCTGTGGTGGCTGTGAGAGCAGGAGCTCCTCACCTTATCCAGACACCACAGAGACCTTCCTGCTGGTGCAGTGGGCTGGGAGCAGTGAGTGGCTCCCATCGGGAATCGCAGCAGGATGAATACAGGCAAGGCTGCTGTGCCTGAGCTTCCCTCTCACCACTTTTCCTTGGCAGGTCCGACAGATCTCAGTATGAAGGGTGGGGCCTCCAGCACGGCGCCCTCCAACAGCACCAGCCGGGGCATGCAGGCGGCACAGCTCAGCCCCACGGAGATCAGCGCCGTGCGGCAGCTCATCGCCGGATACCGGGAGTCGGCGGCGTTCCTGCTCCGCTCTGCAGACGAACTGGAAAACCTCATTTTACAGCAGAACTGACTCCCCGTGTCTGCATCGCTCCTCGGTCGAGAAGACAATTTACACCTGCTAGAAAGAGGCTCCCGGCAATGTCCTGCTCAGGACCACCATCACCCTCCCGCCACGCCGCGGGTACATGTAGTTTTAGAAGGTGGAATTCAAAAGACCTGTTTTCTTTTACACTCCAAGCACCTGGGACTTCAGGCACAAGGACATGACCAGAAGCCAGCCCTGCAGCTTGGAAGGATGTGGGACTCTAAAGGGCAGAACGGAGCCTGGGGAGGTTTGGGGCTGCAGATGTATTTAGAATAACCTTTGTGGACCCAAATGTTAGATTCCCATGCCCAGATAATTTCCAAGTCTTAGGTGAGCTGAATCACGTATTTATTGAGAAATGGACCCTCCTCTCCCCTTAGTAATTTATTTTTCTGAAAATGGATTCTTTTGAGTTTGTACAGATTGCCAGTTTTTTGTCTGTCTGGTCAGAAGGAATTTATTCCTGTGAAATAACACATTCCATATCACTACACTACTAATTTCCAGGCAGCTCTGCCTGTTTCTCTGGTGAACCCTTGTCCCACAGGGAGCAAGTTTGCCATCCAGCCTTTGATACCGAGGCTGCTCAGCCTCCAGTGAGCGTAGGTGGGAGCTGAACAGCAGCACAAGCGTCCTACTTAGGCCTAAGGGGTTCCATAGCACTAGTGGGGTCTGAACCTCCCTCAGAGACTCAGCAAGCTCAGCAGACCTCCGGCTGGAAGGACATCTCACACTCATTTAAGTCATTGCAGATAAGAGAAGGAAGGAAGGAGATACCTGAGAAACACTGTCTTGCGGTCACCATCCGTACTCTACCTCACACTCCATTGTGGGCTTCTTCCAGGACTGGCTGTGCTGGTCCTGGGGGTCGGTGAGTGTCGCAGACATGGGGATTGTGCCGAGGAGGCTGGAACCTCTGGCTGGGTCCTGCTGTGCCCGGCCAGTCACTCTGGTCCATCCCAAACCACCCTGGGGCAGCAGCGGGACATGAACCGCCTGGGACCCACAGGGGGTGAGGTGGGGCAGTGCCAGGGCTCACCCAAAGGTGGGTTGGTGTTGTGACCACTCACTCCTGTGGGAGAGGCAGGCAGCAGTGAGCAGCAGAACTGACAAAGTCCTCTCCGGGGCCCAGGACCTTTCCCCTCCCTGCTGATAGTCCTGGAACAAGCCCACAGTTCCCAAAATGTGGAAGAACCATAGTCCAGTGACCGTTCTGCCCCGTTCCCACCCCCCTGCCCCACGATGCACTTCGTTTTGCTCAGTGCAATACCTACTGCCAGTGCTGCTAACCCAGGGACCTGCTCCGGCCAGGGATGCTGAGCCCAGCCCAGCAGTGCCACGTGTTCTGGAGCTGTGCAGAGACTGGTGGGGGTCCTGCTGCTCCCCAACCCCACAGCCCCTCTTGTCTGGCTGGAGTCTGCACCATGAGATAGAGATTCCATAAGTGTAAAGCTGTTTTGTAGGTAGAAACTTTCTCTCTTTGGAGGCAACTTTTAGGTTATTTCTTGGACACTTGGAGCTGGCAGACAGGGACTGCTGCTCCAAGGGCCAGTGCCACTGGCATGGGCTCTGGCAGCGGCTGGTCTGGCCAGGAGCAGGCCCAGGCAGTTCCCCTGTACCCTCTTCCCCCATGATGCTCCACACACTGGAAGAGAAGCAAAACTTTACCCTGCTCTTAGTCTCAGAACAGAAAAGGTTCTGGCTCCCGAGGCCAGGTATGCCTGGCCCAGCTGCAGAAGGGATCAACCATTGCATTGACTGTTTTCCCCAAACCTTAAACTTTCCGTAGCATTTGGAGAAAAGGGACACAGCCCCTGGCCATGGGGTGCAGAGACGAGGTGGTGGCTCCTTAGACCTGAGCCAGTGCTGGAACTGGGAGCATCGTGGCCACACCCATCCCCTCCTGCCCACGGGGTGGGGGCCCTGGGGATGTCAGCCCCCTCCAGGGCTCAGACTCGCGCCTTCCCCAGCACTTCACAAGCCTACTTGGTTTGTCCACTGCATCCTCCCATACTTGGAATTTATGTAAATATTTATTTTTGTGTGAATACCATGAAGTAACAAACCTTTGACAAAACCTGTAACCGCAGCCATTTGTGAAAGTCTTACTGTTCAGGCAGGAGAGGCAGAGACAATCGCTGTCCCGGGATTCTCCCTCTCCACAGTCTCCCCCACGCCGGTGCCTCCCTCGCTCCCCGGCAGAGGCAGCGGAACCTTTAGCCATAAGTTTGCCATCAGTGTACTGAACCAGAGGTTACCTGGGGGCTCATGGACAGACCACCAACAGCCACAGTGGGGTTAAGTTTTATTTATCCAAGGTTTAGCTGTCGTTCCTGATCACCTCTGAAGTTGTCTCGGCACCTGTGGAAGTTCAGGAGCTCTTACACGTGGTCAAACTGCTGTAGAGGACGCCGAGGCTGCCGTAGGAGGGTGCCCAACACCGCCCTGTCCCAGCACCCGATGTTCATAACCTGCAGCTGAATGGTACAGACTCAGATTCCCAAAGCCCTGGTGACAGCCACATCTGGGACAAGTTATGAAACAAACAGGATTGACTCCGAATTTCTGTCAGGGATCTTTTTCTTTCTTTTCTTTTTTCGGTGAGCCACAGCGTTACAGTTCCTTTGGCATGAGCTCCACAGACATCTCCGTGCTCTGCAGCTGCTCCTCACGGCTCCCTGTGCTCCAGGACTGTTCACAGCCACATTCCTGCGCTCTCTCACTGGGCAGGACGGGGTCAGGAATTGCTAGTCCGGGTTCTCAACGAGAAGGAACGAGCAGGAGCAGGATACACCAGCGTTCCAGATATCTCAGAGGTGGAAGGAGAATGCTGGGTTAGCAAATGGTCTGGATGGTCTTGGGTTTGGTTAAGAGAAGCTGATCACTGGTCAAGAAAATAGATTGATTTTTTTTTTAAATTTTATTTTCTTTTAACACACCCATCCTGTCCTGGATGTGCGGTTCCCGTGCCGCTGTTTCTCCATGGGAGAGCGTTCCCGGGGTTGCGAGCAGACGTCACTTGTACCTCCCTGATCCCAAGGGCCACTTCCCTCCCGGAGCGGCCGTCGGATTTAGTACCAGTTCATGAAAAAAAAAAATGCTGCTTTGAACTCAGAGGGTTAATATACTTTTGATTTGTAATTTTTTGTAAAACTTTTTACAAGGTAGCATAGTATTTCACCAGACACCAACTACAATCCGTCCATGGTCTGATTTTTATATAATTTAGTGGTGCTTTAGAAACTTTTGTTCGGTTATTTCGGAGCTGCACAGCTCAGTTCTTCGCCTGTATCTACCTAAGACCAATGTGAACCTTTGTATTTTTGCTCCTAATTTTGGACTCAGTGAAAGTGTACTGTTTACATGTACAGAACTCCCGGCCCCCGTGTGTTCTGCCAGACCTGCTGTTGAAGAGGAAGCTGCCCCTCACCCAGTTCGTCTGTTTAACCCAGCCACAGCCTCACCCACCCACCGAAACCCGAGGGACACCCCACCAAACCCAGACACCCTTTAAGCAATTTTGGGTTTTGCACAAGCTATTGTATTTTTTTTCCCCAGTATGGATTGGCTGCAGTTCCAATCGGGAGCTGATCCGGAGCTCTGAAGCACCAGATCTGGGCAATGCTGCTGCCTCCCCATCCTCCTCCCACCTGGATGCTGCCCAGCTCCTCCTCGGGCCCAGCTGGTGCAGGGGAGCAGTGGAGGGAGCAGGGGGAAGACACTCCTCAGCAGAATTGGGAATACTTTAGGGAAGGGGTGAGCTTGCCCGAGCTGGCCACTGGCTGGGGCTGGAGGGTGGGAGTGCAGCCCCGCAGGACGTGGGGGCTCCCAGCGAGGCAGGAGAGGCTCTTTGGGAAGCTGGTGCTTTCCCGAGGACTCATAGAAAGCGTATGGCACTTAATCCAGCTTTTAAGGTGACACTTTATTGCTTAATCAATTGATTCCTTTGGAAATGATATTTTTGCAGATAGGCACCTATGCAACTTCATGTGGCTCTTAAGCAGATGAGCACTTCCTCCTCAACGAGCTTGATAAGAGTTATTTGTGTTATATACTGTGGATTTTTCCAGTAAATGTGGCTTAATATTTTAATTCTTAGAATGTGTGTCTATTATATATGTGATGCAACTTAATTCTGTTCTGTTTGTGGAATGATTAGCACAGGCCAACTCCCTGTCCCCTCACTTAACAAAGACCAATGAGCTGTTAATCGAGCTGTTATCTCCATGGTATTACTTGCTAAATGCACTGATTTCATAAGTATGTGGAATCCTTTTTTTTTCTTTTGAATCTGTATATCATATATAAGACTGAATCTACTTAATAAACACTGTATTACAAAAAGGGCTTTCTCCTCCACTGTCGAGCCCCGCTGGGAGCTGCTGGCCCCTTGTGTGAGAGGTCAGTGCCATCAGCCACTGGAGCGGGATCTAAATTTAGGTGTTAAAAGAGAAAAAAAATTACATCTTTCAATCTTGTTGACATAAGCTGTGCTTTCCATTCCCTAACAGACAGCGTGGGTACCAGAGAGCAGCGGCAGCACTCACGAGGGGGGCAAGGCACCAGTTTTATGCTTAACTTATATTTTGACAAAATTAATTTTGTGAAGTGTCTGGTTTTTGTGAGAAAACAAAAAAAAAGAAAGAAAAAAAAAGAGTTTTCATTGAAGTTTGTGGAAAGTTCTCCCTCTCCCTCATGGAAAATACTGATTTTTCGTTATCAGCTTTATTCACTAAGTATAATAAACCTTTGCATCCATAAGTGTTCCTCTTCAAGCGCTGTGTAGATACAATCTCCTGGTTTGGTTGTCAGGAGACCCAGAGAGCCAAAGGGGTTTGCAGCTTCCTTGGAAGTGCAGCTGCCCACGGGTGTTGGGGTGCTGGGTGGGTGGGCAGCCCCTTCCCAGGATTTGCTGCAGCTGCAGCCGGGACTGAGGCCAGCAGGACACAGAGAAAAAAAAAGTGTCTTTGCTCTGTATGAAATCCTGATGTTGGCAGGTTTTACTCTTGAAACCTCCAAGCTTCCATATTCCAGAGGTAACTAATCCTGACACCATCATACCACCCCAATAAAACAGGAGAAATTGTTCATTAAGTTTTAATGCTTGGCTAAGTAACAACTTACTCATTTTGGCATTCCTTTTTCAGCTTATTTAGATTACCTGGGCTCTTTAACCACACTGTGTGCAGAGTCAGAACATCAGTGAACTACCAAAAACCACAAAAGCCTTTTTTCTCCCAAAAAGCTGGTGTTGGGCCATCTGCTGCCCCAGCCCCTGCTCCTCTGCAAGACCATGGGAGCACCATGAAATGGGAGAAGTCAATGCTTGTATCAGCACACAGATCTCAGCACTCCCACAGCCCCAGTCAGATCCCTGCTCACTGCACAGAATGTCCACACCCTGAGAACCCAGACACGTAATAGTTAGTGATATTTCCTTGCTGCCTAGAAGAGAAAGGACACAGCCATAAAGTAATTTTTCAGACAGTTTGAATACATTGCAATTGGTATCAGGTGTTTATGCTCTTGAGAAACATTTTTAGATCCATTTATTCAACAGTGAGGGCAACAGCAGGACCTGCTATGACCCTGGGACCAGTCTTGGTGCTGCTGCCCATGGGCATCACCCCAGGAGGGCAGGGATCCCCCATGACTGTGGGGAACCCCCCCAGTGGCTTTCACAGCCTTCAGGGTGTGTTCCCCAAGAGCCCCACACCATCTCTGCACCATCTTCAGTGTTCTGTAAGGGCAAGAAACTGGATTTAATGAAGCCAAGCAGCAACACAGCCCCCAGTCAGTGACCTGAGCAGAGCTCTGGAACACCCCCAGTTAAAGAAAAGGAAAAACCACATTGCCTCAGCACAGAGGAGGATTTCAGAGAAAGGACTGAAACCACACAAGCAGATTTTACAGTGTTTATTTTTCCAATAGCACAAGGGACAGACACGAGCAGGCCCCCCCGAGGGCTCTGCCCCCAGACCAGTCCGAGCTGAACACTGCAGTGGCCCCAGGAGGCAGAGCCAGCCCCCCATCTTTGGTAAGCAGGTTCCACACCTCCACTCGCCCTCACCGACACCACAGCCCTGCCCAGGCCGGGTGCTGCGTGCCCTGGGCTCTCTCATTCCCATGGGATGAGGCTGTTGGATGCATTAAGGATAAACCATCTCGGGGACTGAACGTGTTGCACCCCTCAGGCTTGTGTCTGAAAGAGGAACTTGCACGGCTGAAAAAAAGTGCATGGTGAAGGGAGGTAGGATGGAGCTGGAAAAGGGACAGGAAGAAACAAAATGAAAATAACCCCCTAAAACTCCTGCTACTGCCCACTTAAACAAACTAGCGGCTCCTCCCTCTCACTGAAACAATTCACTCTTGATTAGGAATTGCTCTGAAGAGGAAGAGAGTTGCAGTTTTGCTCTCCCTCTGTGGATGCACAAGGATGTTCACCTTCCTGCAGCACAGGTACAGCCATTCCCTGGGAGCTCAGGCGCAGCAACAACCACCAAGAGCTTAGAGGAGGAAGTGGTGAACTTGCTTGGGTTGGCAAATCCCACCTGGTCATCCTTGAGCCTGCACAGCACGGTCCACCTGGACACCATGGGCACAGGAAGGCTGTTGGAACCCAGACACCTCTGCGTGGTGAGCCTCACGTCAGGCAAGACAGAATACAGTGGCTCTGACAATACTAACACCACTTTAATGCAATACTGCTGTAGAGCCTGAAAATCCAAGGAAAAAAAAAGACCCCTTTATGCTCTATGTACATTACACCCATTTACAGAGTTGGCCAGTACTGTGTACAACATATAAATATATGATCAAACAGATGCAGAGAGGATACTTACAGGAGCCAAATAATTCACTTTATACATCCAAGAATGAAAATATAAAAAAAAAAGAAGTTAAAAAAAAAGAGGAAAGAACACTGCTTCAAATGTTAGGTGATGGTCACACAGATGCACAGCTCGATGCTTGCAGGTGCTCAGCTGCTGTGGGGTTCAGGTCCTCACCACAGGGCTGCAGTGCAGAGCTCACTGCCCACATCACCCAGCTCCAGGCAACCGCCAGCATTCCACAGCAGTTTGTGGAAGTTGGCCAAGGGAGCCAGGCACAGCTGCTGGGCCAGGAGTTCAGCCAGGCAGTTCTCCAGCCACACAGCTTCCTGCAGGCCAGCAGAAGGCATTTGCTTGGCACTTGCCTCGAATTTTTTTCCCCTTCTTCTTGCATCCTCCACATCAGCTCCATCTGGCACACAGTGGGCTGTACACGACTCCACAGCGACCTGCAGAGCGTGTCCTTGGGCACCACATTCTGCTGCAGCATCCAAAGACCACACAGGACCATCACTGCAGGGCGGTGCTCTGCTCACACTCACTGCACAGCAGCACTTCCCACACAAACCAGGAATGGAGATGGCAGAAGGGGAGAGTGGAAGACTGTAGGGCCTCACCTTGCACAGCCCTGAAATAGCAAACACCCTCTTCCAGTTCCTTTGGATATAAGGATTTCCTCCACAGAGGGTCCACGGATTGCCACAGCGAACGGCCTCTCCCCCCGGCATCAGCTTCAGCACAGTCCCAGAGAACAGTTGGCATTTCCATGACAGCAGGAAGCAGCAGGATCACTCCCACGGGGCACAGCCCACCCAGACCAGGGTGTCACTTGGAGCAGGAACAGGCTCTGCATTGTCGATCTCCATGGGAAGGCAGGTCAACGTTCCTCACCAAAACAAAGTGTAACAGCGTTTCTACTATGAACAGAGAGTACTTTGTGTACTTTGTGTACAGGCGTTAGGATCAGTCATTATCAAAATACACACACTGAATATACAACCTGTCCCATGGCCATAATTTATTATCTCACCACAAGGCACAATACACAGAGCTTAGAGGGTCCTATACAGTCGTCGTGGCAGAAGGCGCCACAGCCTTTGCACATGATCATGGCTTTCAGGCTGCAGGAGCACTGGAAGGAGATCTCCTCCACGCTGCTGCTGTCAGCAAACATCTGCACGGCCAGGGCCGCGTTCCGGCTGGCTGCAAAGTTCGCTTTGTGGGTGAGCTGCACCACACTTCCAGCCAGGCCTCGGGGGAAGGCCGGAGTGTTGGATGAATAATTAAAGCTGCTGGAATTAAGCTGCAGCTTTGAAAGCTTCCCATAAAACGCTTGCTTGATATTGAGCTGAGAGGGGATGGATGAAGGCTCCAAAGGGTGACTCTGTCCTTTCCCTGGATCCCTTGAAAACTTGAAGAAAGGCCAGTCCATGACCAGCGGCTCGCTCTGTGCGTTCCCACCCAGCTCTGTGGGGTGCTGGGCCACATCCCTCCTGTTCTCTGCATTACTCTTGGCTGGGCTGCCACACACCAGCACATTCTCATTTCTGATCCCTCCCGGGGTGCTGCTGTGCTGCTTTGAAGTCCATTCCTCCCTGGCAGCTGGGATTCCTTCTCCCAGTGCACAGCCCTTGTCCAAGGGAATCTGTTTGCTGGGGGATGGGGTTCCCATGGCTGAACTGTGATCCAAAGCCCTGGAATGATGCAGCCTCCCACTGGGGTTGGAAGGAAAACCAGAACCAAAGAGCTTTTTGCCTTGAACTCCACCGTAATTTTTATTGACCGATGCACCTCCTGTCTGGTTTGGTCCAAGAGAAGTTACAGCTGGAGATAAAAACCGAGGCTCTTTAGAGGCATTCAGCTTCTCTGGGCTTTTGCTTGCCATGACATTTGTTAATGGGTTGTGCTGTGGCAGCCGGTGGACCTTGGGGAACTCCTTCTGCTCCTCAAAGCTACAGGAAGAAAATTTTCTTTCCTGAGGGCCCAAATCTTCAGGCTTTGGAGAGGCACTTGCCACATTTGCCAGTTGGTCTTGGCAGCTTAAAGTTGAGCCAACTTTGGAATGTTTTTCTGGAACAGCCTGATCCTCTGCTCTAGGCAATGCTGCCCCTGATCCACACATCTTTTCCTGGGGATCTATGGAAGATCTCACTGAGTGGACATCATCACTCCTGCTTTGGGCACTTGCCTTTATTCCTACATCTGGAGAAGATCCTTTGCCAAAGCAGCGACTGCCGCCTCTGTCCAGTTGCAGGGAGAGGCTTTCCGAGTGCTTCTCCAGCACTGGCTGTGCAATTTCCAGCTTGATGTTGACGTGAGACACTGGGAGAACTTCTTCCAGTGGAAGCTTCCCCTTCAGCAGCTGCATCACCAGAGGGTTGTTGGTTTCGATGGACGACACGCGCCGAGCAGCGCCCGCCGGATGCTCGGCCTTCTGGGGCGATGGCATGGGGGGGCCCCACCTCTGGGGTGGGGGTGCAGGGGGGTCCCCAACACAGCCTGTACTATCTGTCTCCACAGATGATTTTGACCTCATCCCACTGCACCTCTCATTGCTGCTGTGACAGGAAGAGCCTCTCCCAGCCACCTCCCGACAGCTGCTAACGCTCCTGAAGCACATCTCCACCTCCACGTTCTCATCAGCCATGTCCCCTTCCCAGTCAGAAGCGGTGTCTGTTGTTTCACTGTGCGTGCTCTGTATCTCCTCATCTCCGCTTGTCTTCAGCTCCCGAGTCTCTCCCAGAGGCTGATGTGCGTTTTCTGGTTCAGTTCTGGGGCACCTCTCTCTTGGCTGCAGGAGTTTTTCAGAGGTATCTATCCTGTTCTGAGAAATGAAGTCACTGTGCACAGAGGGCTGCACCAGAGCCTGTGCATTTCGTTCCTCGTTACACAGTTTGCCATCGCTGCCTTTCCCTGCCTGCAGCTGTGCAGCATCACACACTGCAGGCATCACTTGCTTTGCTTCAGCAGTCACCATTTTGGAGCTATTACCATCAGCAACACATTTTTCCATAAAAGTTTCAGAACTGTTAAATCTAAACCTAGACACCATCTCTGGATCATGGTGTTCTGTACCACCTGATGACAATTCTGGCAGAAAAGGACAAATGGAGGAATTTTCCTTTACATCAGGATAATCCAGCTGTACGGTGGGAGCACCAACCTCTGTGAGTTCCACCACAGCCCTGACTCCCGTGGGACTGACCCCAGCTCCCTGTCCCCCAGAACACTGACCAGTCACCACAGGAACTACACACCCCAGCTCTGTGCTCTCCTGTGATGCAGCACAAGGTGGGGGTTCGGTCCTTGGGTCACAGAGGAGCTGCTCAGGGCTCTCCTCCTGCCTCTCAGGAGCCTCGTTGTCCAAGGATGACCCAGTCAGAGAGTCACAGAATGGCCTCCTGGGTGACCCATCCCCATGCTGAGTGTCCCCTGAGCCAGTCCCTGCAGCACAGCCCACAACACCCCTGCCCTCACTCTTTGAGGAGGAGTGGTCTTGTCTGTAAGCGAGGCAGGAATTCCCGTTGGCCTCCTGGGCAGCCCCCTCGGAGTCAGCCCTCCCTCGGCTCAGATGAACAGACAGCTGTAGTTGTGCTCGCTGTAGATCTGCCGAACGCTTTCCGTGAGCTCTCCTGGATCTCCGGTGCTGGGAACGGCGCCCGGACTCTCCTCCGCCGCCTCCTTCATCGGAGCCTCTCCCCCCGCCGGGGCCACCCCCTCCTCCGATGGCAGTGGCCTCGCGCTGGGCTCGGGCTTGCAGAGCACGGGCCTTAATGTCTGCGAGGGTCCGGGCGCCGGCGCGGCCCCGGCCGGAGGGCTCCGTGCTGGGGATGATCCGGGGGCAGATCTGGTAAGTGGGCTGACCTTTAACCACCCAGGGTGGTTTAATACGTGAAAGTTGAATCTGAAAGAAGGGGAGAAAGCGGTTAGTTCCAACACCGACCATCTTCGGGGCAATGCATTATTGGCATTTTGCTCATCACAATTCCTACCACAAGAATTCAACAAAAATTTGGGATTTCAGCTTTGGGCAGAGGAGCAGCACATTTCTGTAACCTCTGCTCCATGCTCAGTAAAGCTCAGTTCACACAATACTGTTTTACCAGAGCCTGCAGACAAACATGAAATCAGCTCTTTACATTCATGTTTTCAGACACCAAACTTCTCCTCTACGTCAGGATGATCACCCTGGAGCTACCAAAATGGATAGCTCTAGTCAAAACAGGAAAAGTCAGAAGGAATACTGAGATTCTGTCCAAAAAAAAAGGGAACTGAGGAACTACACAGGATAAAGAACACAATTTGAAGGTCTTTTGCAGCAAATCAGCTTGTCTCAGGCAAAGTGCTTTCTATATCCACAGAAATGCAAAGGAAGACAGCAAGTCAAGGTTACCCCCTGCTCTTGTGCAAAGTCCTTGGGATGATTTTCCATTCTTTGCCTGTCTAAATAAAACAACAAACTGTGGGCATCAGAGGCACTTCGCCAGCTCTACCAATGAAACCCTTCAATTCCTTCCCTTACACTTTAATAATGTTTTGATGCTACTGATCATGGCAGACACGAGACACTGAGCAGCACTAAGGCTGTTTCTTACCCGGATGGGTGGGACTTTGGGCTCCTCTTTAGTAGGCTGTGGCTTTTCTGGGTGAACACTTTCAATTGTGTTACGAAAGGACTGACGATCTTCAAGCCGGGGCTTCTTTTCGGGGAAGGATGCGGAGGCAGCCTCCTCAAAGCTTTTCCTCTTCTGCTCCTTGGACTCCTGAGCAGAGTTCTCCTGGGGCAAACTGGGAATTCTGTTCCCAGCTGCCAAGGACAGATCTTCCGATTTGCTGTGTGGTTTGGAAGTCTCTGGAGAGAGGTGCAGCTCGGAACTCTCTGCCTTCAGTGCCGCAGCTGAAGAGCTGCTCAGATCATCTTTCTTCAGGTCTGTCTCAGGCTTTGGCTCTTTGTGGAGGGATGAATCTGGCATGCCAGGAGCAGGCTCTTTCGGAGCCTCCGTGTGCTCTGGTTCCCGCAGTCTGTACAGGCTCCTCCTGGCCCGGCAGCGCAGGTCGGCGCGGGATCGTTTCCGGAAGCGTCCGTCCCTCTGCCGCGTGGTCGGCCCACGGGGCAGCCTCGCCTCCCCTTTAACAGGCAGCTCTGTCCTGTTCTCAGCATCTTCCTGCACCGAATTCTGCTCCTGGGATTCTTCCTGGGTCAAGCCCAACCTATGAGGCAAACACAAAAACCAGCTCAGAGCCAAAGCCCATCCTGATTTCAGTGTTACTGAATAGCACCAACACAGAGACTCATCACACCCTTATATTAACTGACCCTGCACAGGGAGAACACACACAGTCATCACACTGCTGTCACAGGGGATGAGAAAAGTAAGAAAATGTGAGGATTTGTGATGGAAAACAAGTGATATTAACTTGTCTCAAAAACAAAATAGATGGGCTACAAAATTCTGCTGTGACCCAGCCAATTCCACTAAGGATTCTCCCAGAGCAACAGCTGGAACAATTCAGCTGACAAACTGTATTTTTCAAAGAGTTTAGATTTTATCTGTTGTGGTATCCACATACAGAAACACACTCTGCCACCTGCATAAACATGGATAAAACAGGACAGACAAGGTAAAATTTCTCACTTTTGTCCATAGTAGTCCTCAAAGAACTTTTCTTTCCATTGCTCCACCCTCTTTTCCTTTTCCATCTCCTGCCGGATTCGAACTTGCATCTCGTGGGTAAATTCACCTACATGGAAGCCAGAGACTGAAATTCAGTTCCAAACAAAACTGATTCTGCAAATGCAACCTCTCATGCTCAAACAGTACAGCAGCTGTATGTAGGAAGGACAGACTTGCTGTTACCACCCTGCTCTGGATCCATGCGCTGCCTGCAGCTCCACAAGGACAGTGGTCACACAGCCTCAACTAAGTCTGGAAAAAATCATGTTTTACCAGAAACAGGACAGAATTTAAGGAAAGATAAGTCTGGCACTTTTACATCTTCATCTCTTAATTCTGAGAGTTCCATTGCACCAAAAGAAATCACATCTTTTGTTTTAAAGGTAACAAAGAAAAGAGAGAAGAAAAGTTGGGGGCAACATGGCTGGATATGCAGCAAAGCTGGGCTAAATTGCACTAAATGGACTAAATGTGGAATTAAAACCAAACATCCCATAAAATGAGCAGCTATTCCCAGGCACCCAGGACAGCACAGCCACTGACCATCAGCGAGCCGCTCCCTCCAGCTCTGCGCCGCGTGCGTGAAGAACTCGTTGTTGAGAGCGCTGCCACTGAGGCGCATCAGCCCGTCAGCCCCCACCTGCCAGACAAACACAACACATCTGCCCCAGCTGCTCCACAGTCAGGGGCAACCAGGGAAGGCAAAACACCCAAGCACTCAGACCTGTCTATCGACTTCAGGCAAGAGGTAAAGCAGCTGCTGCTGGAAGTGCGATGGGAGCGCGTTAAAGGTCCTGGAGTTGATCAGCGCTCGCAGGTTTGTGTTGACGAGGATGGAGCCAGGGGTTTCAAAGTCAATATCCTCACCCCTGTTCCGTTTCATTTGCCCTGGAGTTTAGAAAGAGGCAAACAAAATTAACATTGTTATATTATAAAAGTATTTCACCATTATGGGCAAGAAATTAACTTAAACTACTATAGCAAAAGAAGCAAGAGAGATGAGAAAGACTGCAGCATTCAAGTGTGAAGAATGATCCAGCACAGTAATGAACAGACACACATCTGGAATTTTAATATGAGATCACAGTTCTGCCATACTCAGGTACAATTCTCCATGCTGCTCTTCAGACCAAGCAAATTTTAAACAATTGTTTCACTAATGCTCACGGTGGAAAGTCCAGCTTGCAACCTCACTTCACCAAATGCCTCCTGAGGGAAGAGATCCTGGTGCTCTTTACTCAGATGCACATGGACTTCAGCATCATTAATTATTATTCTACCTGTGACCAGAGGCACATACCAGCTGTGGGCTTCCGGATGCCCCTCAGCAGCTGTGGAGGATCCCTGTTTATCTCTGTCCTACTGCGCAGGCTGGTTTTGCACAAGGCCAAGGAGCTGCTGCTGCTGCTGGACGTGCTGCTGCTCTCCCCGTCAGCATGTCTTCCTGTGAATCCTAAAAGCAAAACAACTTCATAAAAATACACCAAGAACAGCCAAAGCCCAGCTGGGAGAATGGTTTAACATATAGGAATTATCTGTTACAACAGATCTGCTGTTATAGGGTATTTCCCCGGCACCAACTATTTTGATGGAGTTAAACACACGCACAACTCTCTGCAGTCACACTCATTCTCAGCACGGTGTTACAGAAACCCTCAGGCAGACAGGGATTGCTGGGGACTGATTGAGAGAGATCTGTGAGGTCATTAGGAACCCTCTTCCAAAGCCACACTCACCAGAGGCAGACTCCATGTGTGCCCCATTTACTTTCAGCGGGGTTAACACCACCCGTGGCAGCATCATACCCGTCTTTTTCTTCTGTTTGGTTGTCTGCAGGCCAGATAGAAACAAAAAACAAAACAAAGGAATGAAGACATTAGGGAAGGGTAAAACATCTTTTAAACAGCATACTCTTTGGTTAAAGACCTGCCTGGCTCCTAGGCAACTCTTCAGGTGTCACTACATTCAGTACCAGCAGGGAATTCAACTCTGCCTTCCTGTACGTGATCCCTCTCCATCCTGCCAACTCCTCACCCAAGGAGACAGTTCTTCAACTCTTTCAAGGCACCTGTGCACAACTAGTCCCTGTCACATCACCCCTTGAGAGCTTCACCCTTCCCATTAGTCCCAGTTTTTCCTACCTGGGAGGCAGTTCTGTAGCTCTCCCTGGTAGCAGGTCCCTTGCTCTGCGATTCTGTGGAACAGGAGGCGTTAGAGGAGGTTTCATCAAGAGACACTGAAAGAGATGGGCTCTCAGTCAGACACAGGAGTAGGTCCTAGAGGTTAAGGTTAACGTCACCAGACACTTACCATCATTGTCACCACTCACAGTGCTGGCTTCGTTGGACCCACAGCTTTCTGCATCTGCTGTGTCCTCCAGCTCCTCCCCTTCGGGCACTGACAGGTTCCGGGACCACTGCAAGGCATCCTTCTAGAGGGGACACAGAACTGGGGTGGCTACAGCCCTCCCCCTCTCCCTCCCTCCCTGACTTACACCAGTTAACTGGATATACTTTAATCTCAATTTTTTTCCCTATTTAATCCCTGATGCAGGAAGATATTTTAAAGTACATTTGGGCTCACAGCAGAACAGAAGTCACCAAAACTCAAGCACCCCGCAGTCTCCTCCTAGATGAGTAACTCACACATCCAACACATCAGATTAATAATAATTAATTTAATAAAAAGATCAAAAATTTGTCAAAAAATTTCTAAGCAAGGAGTTCCTGTTAAAAAAAAGTATTTCATTCTTACTAAAAAGGAACAGGTAGCATCAGAGGGGCCAAATACTAAGCCAGTAAGCTTAGGAGGTTTATTTCCCACTTGTACAAGCAAAGCCATTTCAATGCCATCTATTTTCAGCAAAACGTGGCAATTCAACAAGATTTTCTAACAACAGAAAAAGATGGAAATGAAATAACTGAGATACCTGTTGTCTATCAAGCTGATACTTATCAGAGAATCCAACAGGACAAAACAATGCAAAAGAAAAGCCCAAGGTCAGAAACATTTTCAGTATTTTAGATTTCTGGGACAATAAACTAAAAATGAAGTTCCAGAGAGACCTCAAGATTTGATGAAAATACTGGCATTAAATAACACTGGATGTGGTGGAATACATAACAACCAACCAGAATAATGAATATGCATTCTCCTATCAAGATTTTACTTGTTGCTACAAGCTCTTGAACCAATTTAATTCCTTGGCTGGCTGTTTTCCCTTGTGGCTGCCAGTAAAAGAAGTGCACAGGACTGTTCCAATAAGCAGCAACCTGAGCTGGACACCAGGTACTGCAATAAGAGGTTTTAAGTTGGTTGTGCAATTCAAGAAAAAATGGATTTATTTTATGTTTTAAAAAGTATTTATTATAGATAGATTAATATAGTTGAAAGGTACACGCTCCAAGGAAATAATGAATTCCAGGCCCTCTCTCACATGCCAATCTCACCTGTAGCACAAGGTGAGATGCCCCTGGTGCTCAGGGGCAGGAAAGACTCAGCCCTGCACAAGGAGAACTCACACCTGGGCCCTCAGCTGGGAGCAGAGCTCAGCACTTACCTTGAGAGTGAAAAGGCTGATGCGTCCAGGCAGTTTGTAGAAGAGCCCGTCCCCTCCGCGGGAGTTGGAGTGCAGCATGGCATTGAGGCAGGCCAGGGGAGAGGTGCCACTGCAACACAGCACAGGCAAGGGGTTAACAAAGGGGGTATCGGGGAAACAGCCTGAATGAGCTGGTTAAAAGGGCATCATTTAGCTGACAGAGGGGAACAGAGGTGATGCCATCACCACTTCAGTCAGAACAGTGTCACTGGTTTCACTCTGACCTGTCCATCAGCCTCAGCACGTCACAGCAAAGCCGTCGGCACCAAACAGGAAACGTGACACCGATTTTAAGTCATGCTCGTCTGTTTTTAGACATTTCTAACCTTTATTACCTGTTTCCTTCTCTGCTTGAAACCTTCAGCGTTGGATTGAGTTTAAAAAAAAAACCAGATTTATTCAGCAGTAGAAAGATGTAAACAAAACCAGTGCAAACTGTGCACAGTTCCTGGAATGTCTCCCTGACGTGCTACAGACCAAACCACACGAGCAGAGCTCCAGATGAAGGCTCTGATGCACTCACTCACTTGTCAGGTCCCACATAACCCCCTGGTTAAAGCTCCATCCTACACTCACACCAGTGGAACTGCTGTGACACGTAATAGTGTGTTTTCCACTCAGTCCAGTATGTACAGGCAGAAAGTTATCTGGAAGAGACATTAGAGAAGTATCGACTGCATTCTTAGTAAAAGTGAAACTGAAAACTGCATTGAGATAATGTATTTCAAAGAAAACCATCCTCAAATTGAAAACATAGAACACTCTGTTTCCACGCTGAATGTGTTTGGTTTTTGGACATTCCTTCATAGGCCTTGGCAAGAGGCAAAGTAACCCTGTATCACTTTGAGATAATATGAACGAAATTTCCTGCCTGCTGTCCTTTAGTGCTTCCCCCGCTGTGTTTACCAGACACTCCAAACACACTCACCAGCCACAGAGCTCTCTAAAACGGCAAAGTTCCCCCCAGAACAAGAGAAAAGCAAGCAGTTAAAACTCTGCCAGAAGCTTCACTCAGTATGGTGCTGGGCCCAGTGTCCTGGCTCAAGCATCAGCCTCAGGGGAATGTCAGTGCCCTGTATGGAACGTGGCCCTCCCAGCACAGCAGTGACCCCCAAACTGGGGAGCCCCACCTCAGGACTGATTCAGAGCGGAAAACATCTCGAGGCACTGAGCTATTTCCTTCAGGAAATGGAGTTTCAGGAAGGGCTTCTATACAAGCACCAGCAAAGGCAGCTGCACGTTAACCAGGCAGGCTCACTGCCTTTATTCTGTGAACAATCACGCTCTGAAGAAAACAACCTTTTTTTACAGCAGAGAATTAATGACCAGGGAAGGAAAAGCAGATATCCCAAGGGAAACCACCGACCTTTAAAGGAGTTAGTTAGCTTTGTGGGACTTGACATATGCTCTGAAGTCTGGTCCTTACCTACACACTGTGACAAGCCACTTGTAAAAACTGGGAAAGCAAAGGAAAATTTCTTTCTACATTCTGGTAAGCCCATGGCAAGGGGACATTCCAACAGCCCTGAATTTGATGCAGCAGCACACACAGGCCCGGCAGGTCCCACACCCAACACCTCTGAACACGTCACTGATTTTCACTATTTAAGCCTACCCAGCTGTTTCCTGATTTCACACAAATGAGGAGCAGAAGTGAGCTCACATTTAGGTCCCAGGAGAAATCAATTTACCTTCTGTAGGTGCGTAAAGTGCAGGTTCAGGAAATGCAAACACCAGGGTGGAAAAACAGTCCACAGAAATGAGGGGATGGGGAAGCAAGACTAGAAACAGCCCATGCATCTGGATTCCCCACAAGTCCCTCCCTGGGCAGCAGCTTTTTCTGTCTCTGGTAGTCAAACTTCCTTTTTTCCTTTTGCCAGGCAGCACTAACTGAGCCATTTGGGCTATCACAGTTACCCACTTTTCTCTGAGCTGCAAGACACTGTATTTCTACTACTGTCATGGAAACAGGTGGAAGCTCACAGGAACTTAACCAAGGAAAAGTCTCCCACTTCTGCCCTTTCTAAGGGTCTGTATCAGGTTCTTTCCCATATGAAACCCACTTTGAGATGGGCATCTCCTCTGCACTATGCCAAGAGCTCCCTCAGCACTCAGGAATCTGAGCAGCAGCCAGTGCAGTGACATCAAATAAAGAAGACTGAGTTGAGCCTCCTAAAACATGTCTGCTCTAGAAATGAAGCATCAGAGGAGACAAAACTTAACCATTCTGAAATTTGAGTCACAATAGCAGAAACTGCTGGGAGCTACTTGTGAGAGAACTGTGCCAGTGAGTGGTAAGTGCAACACAATGCAAGGGTCTGATCTGCAAGAGGCATTTATTCCACAAGAGATGGATGAAGGGACTCTGTGTTGTAAAAGAGTCCAAGAACAGCTTCCACTTATTGTCAAAGGAAAAACCCCACAACCTGTACATAAATGTCTGTACTGTCATCTGAAATCACCAGGCTGGAGAGAGAAAAAGGGAAGCAAAGTGGGCTGGGGGTGAGGCAGAACTGCACAAAGCAACACAAGCCTTCATGTGCTGCCTCCCCCGTGCTCCACACTGGGTTAGACAAGATCATCAATACTAACCTCATTTCCTTTAGTCCTTCAGCCTCTATGACCTGCAGAATCTGTTTTGGGGTCATGGGAGCATCAGAGTAATTTTCCAGCACCTGAAAAGACAGAAAGACCATGTGTCATTACAGAATTGGCTCCTCCATTCCCAGAACTACTCCATCAGCTGTGGCCAGACCAATAATGTGCCTCTTCAAACTTCATTCATCTGCAAAGACACTCTGTAAAATTTCCAGCTACCTCAAGATCCTGGTGAGCATCACAAAAGGCTTTACCTTCAACTGGTCCCCAATTAACTGAAATACAGACATGGAGGAGAAAAAGCAGCAGAATTTGGCCCTGACCTCAGGGGAAGCTTTACTATATAGACATCCTCTAGACCTGACTATACATTAGACCAGGCTGCTGCCACATAAACCTTCAAAACTGAACAGTGGTCAGTGACCTTTGATGATGCAAAATGTTCTCCTACCTCTACAAAGCATCCAGTATTGTTCTGCCACTAAATGTATTTCTGTACAGCCATACAATCCAATAGTTTGCCCTCCTTGGATTAGTGCATTCATTTAATCTTTGCTCCATCCCAAGAAGGGAACCACAGGTAAGAGTCAGAATTCGTGTCAGAGAAGAGCAGAATTCAGAAAAGGACAAAATAATGGTAAAGGAGTTGGAAAAAAATATGGCTAGAGACACTAAAAAGATTTGGAGTGCTTGCCTTTGAAATAAAATGAGAAAAATCAAATATTAAGAGGCAATACAATAAATAACAACTCATCCTTCCATATATTATATGAAGAATAGAATTGTCACTTACATACAAAGAACTATGATTCAAACTAAAGAGGTTATTACTTTATTTTCTTTCAAAGCCTGTGGAACTCACTAGAAGCAAGAACTCAAGGATTCAAAGAGACAACCGGACATTTCTGTGGATAAGAAGATTACCCACATAAACAGGAAACAATGAGCAAAAATAAGCTGCAGGAGATGTAAACCACACTGCTTCTCTGGAAGCAGATCCCCCCACAGCTGCCCTGCCAGCACACGGAGCTGCTCTGGGAACGCAAAGGCACTGAGCTCCACAGACCTGGGGCTGAGAGAGCAAACACAGGTGAGATGGGCACAGGACACAGCCTGGGAAAGCCACAGGACACGGCCTGGGCAGGCACGGAAAGCAGCAATGGGAATTCACTGGGGAACGTTTATGTCACAGCTCTGAATTCCCCCAACGTGGCGGCCCCACGAGGCACAGCCCTGGTGTGTCTGTCTGTCCCCCACCCTCAGGAGGCAGCAACACAGCCCTGGCTCTCGCTCTGACTCATGTGGGAAGCCACTGGAGGGACTCAAATGCCCCATTTCCATCTAGAAGTGAGTCACTGCAGCAGGACATGTGCAAAAACACCCCAAAGCTGCACAGGGCTCCACTTGCACCCCAAACCACCCTCACCCTCCACCAGCAAAGAAGAACCCAACCCATGTCACTGCAGCTCTTCACCTCAACTGTATGTTGGGATGAGGTCAGGTGGGACAGGGCTTGGAGCAAGTGGTGTAGTGGGAGGTGTCCCTGCCCACAGCGAGGGGTTGGAATGAGATGATCCTTAAGGTCCCCACCAATTCTGTTGACTCTATAAAAGAATTTCTTAAATCAAAGCCACTCAGCAGCTATTTTGCAGATGCTTTAAGCTCACAAGCACCTGAGAATGAGGTGAAAACCTGGATGGGGAAGGGAATTTGAGAACTAACCCAATAAAAACACAAAAGAGTTTTAAAAAAAAGATCAAAGTGATAAGCCCTATTCAGAGACAGTAAACTAATTTAATTCCATACAGCTCCATCACACTTCCTCCTCCCTCCACAGGTTACAAGGTGTCTCTGCCTCCCTCCTGGGCTGTCACCCTGTCACTCCAAGGCAGCTGACACGGGGAACGTGTCGCTCCCAGCAAGATCCACAGAACACAACACGCCTGTTCCAAAAAAATCAGGGAATTATTCAAACCTCTCTCTAGTGACAGACACAGCAAGTGAAATACACGGCCTAAAGCTGTGCATGAAGGAGCATTTACATACGGATAAAGGAATCTGCACTCGGGGGAACAATTTCCAATCAAGAGCTGTATTAGGAGTACAGAGCCCTTAATGGAAGAACTGGGGGAGAGAAGATCCTGCAAGATTTAGACACCAAATCTCAGGCTCCAGAGCTGGCCCTCCATCCTCCTCCAACCTGACACTCCCAGTGCCACATCCACCTTCCACCCAGAGCTACAACTGCAGCATCAGCTGCTCCTCACCCCCAAAACAGGACTGTCCCCCCTTACAGTGCAAATATCCAAGGATTCCTGTGCTCCTAATTATGGAAGTTTACATCACTTCCCCAATTAATTTACTGCCCATCCAGGCCTGACAGCACTTGTGGGGCAGTGCCATGGCTCTGGGCAGCCAGATGAATCTTTAAAGGCTCGTTTTGTGGAACGTGCAGAGAGCTCTGGCTCTGCAGGAGCAGCAACACTGAAAAGCACTTTTGCCTGTGATTCTCAGAGACGTTGAGAGGAATACAAAATACACCAGTGCACGTCAGAGAGGGAAATTAAGAGCATTTTGACAGGGAGCATGTGTAAGACTAGTGTGAAATAAAGATCTATTTTTAGTGGGTTTACAATCAGTCCTTCAAGCTGGAAGTGCAGCTACGCCACTGTGGGTCTCTCTAAGTGGATAATCCAGCGTGAGATCGTTCTATTCCTGGTTCATCAATGGCTCTAAGATGCTGGTGAGGCTTAGACATCTCATGCACCTCCTGTGCCTGAGGTTCTGGCCAAGACAGGTGAGAGGAACAGTGTGAAGAGCTCCTTCCCCATCACATGAGGCTGAGGAGGTGTGTTAGGTGACTGCTTTGGGCAGCCTGTAAATACTCTTCTTTTTCACCTGTCAGAGCTCAGGATGTTTGAATGAGCTGACTCTGTGCAAGGTCACATAGCACAGACGGGGGTCACCTGCCAGGAAACCATCCCTGCCACCTGCAGTGACACACCTGGATCCCAAGGAGAAATGCAGGATGGAGATCCAGACCACCAGGCTCCTGGGGGGAAGTTCCACTGTGGCTGCCTTAAACCATCCTGCAGCTTTTCAAGCAAAGCCACGTGGGTCTAAAATATTATAATTTACACACAAAAGATGATGCAAGTTGCTGGGAGACAGATGCTTGTCTGATTAGGTTTCTTCCTGGCAAGCAGTAAGAAAACACTCTGATGGCCAAAGAAATCTTACTGAGGAGCACAAAGACTTATCCTCAACATCCTCAGTACCAGACATGAGTCTCCCTGGACTCACCCACACTGCTCCTCTGAATGTTTCTGTGCCCCAACCCATAACCTGGGCTGGCAAAACCAAAACACACACAGCACAACAGAAAAACAAAACAAAACAAAACAAAGAAACCAACCACCCTCAAGCCCTGCAGATCCCTTTGTACAGAAGTCCATGGGCTACACAGGGGGAACACGAGCTGAGCACCACTGAGAGGGCTGTGAGAAAACCAGGGATGTGTTCACACCAACTGCAGGCAGTGGGTCACCCCTTACCCCATGGGCTGGCACTTCTGCCCCTGCACAGATCTGTGTCACTGTGTCACCAGAAGAGAACCAGCTCCTTCCAGCCAGCCCTGACCAATCAGCCTCAACACCTCCACTTGCAGCCCTTAAATCACAGAATAACAGAAATGATTGGGTTGGAAAAGACCTCCGAGATCATCAAGTCCAACCCTTGGGCCAACTCCACTCCCTTTACCAGATCATGGCACTCAGTGCCACGGCCAAGCTCATTTTAGAAACCTCCAGGGATGGGGAATCCACCCCCTCTCTGGGCAGCCCATTCCAATGCCTGAGCACTCTCTCTGCAAAGAATTTCTACCTGCTCTCCAACTTCAATTTCCCCTGGCAGAGCTTGAGCCCCCCGTGCCCCCTTGTCCTATTGCTGAGTGCCTGGGAGAAGAGACCAACCCCCACCTGGCCAGAACTTCCCTTCAGGCAGTTCCAGACAGTGCTGAGGTCACCTCTGAGCCTCCTCTTCTCCAGCACAAACACCCCCAGCTCCCTCAGCCTCTCCCCACAGCACTTGTGCTCCACTCCCTTCTCCAGCCTCGTTGCTCTTCTCTGGATCTGTGTCCCAGGACAGAACCAGCTCTTTCCAGCCAGCCCTGACCAATCAGCCTCAACACCTCCACTTGCAGCCCTTAAATCAAACCTCTGACCTGCTCTGACCTGAGAGATACTGAAGTTATTTTTCTTGTTACAATCCCTAGTTCATAACTGGGGTCCAAGACAGATCTGGAAACCAGAAAAAAATTCTTCGCAGAGAGAGTGCTCAGGGATTGGAATGGGCTGCCCAGAGAGGGGGTGGATTCCCCATCCCTGGAGGTTTTTAACCTGAGCTTGGCCGTGGCACTGAGTGCCATGATGTGGTAAAGGGACTGGAGTTGGACCAAGGGTTGGGCTTGATGATCTGGGAGGTTTTTTCCAACCCAATCCATTCTATGGCTCAAACACCTCAGGGAGGGAAGGCCAACAACAGTGGCATCCCCTCGGACACCGCTGGGCTTGGAATTTAAACCCTTAACAAGGAGATTCCTCAAAACAAAAGGGTTAATCATACCCATGGCCAAGTCTCATAACCCAAGGGCCAATTCAGGGAGGGAACCCACACCCTCGGGAATTAAACCACAAACTTTTAACAGTACCTGGACTTCGGGCTGGGCTCGGGAGAGAATGGACCGAACAACCCCCGCCCGCCCGGGGGGAGCCCCGGGGCTTCCGCCGGTTGCCCCAACACAAATCTGTATCAGTCATGTGTTGTTTTCCACCTTATCCCCTTCTCAATTCTCTGCTTACTATTAAAAATTCAGGATGCCCTTCTAGTCTTTCTCTCCTCATCCCACTCNCATCCCATCGAGCCGTGGAAGGAAAACACCCGGGCAGGAGCCCCCCAGGCCCGCGATGGCGGCGGCGCCGGCCCCGTTACCCGGGGAGGGTCGTGCAGGCCCCGGTCCCGTCCGAGCCCCCCGCGGCCCTTCCCCGGAGCGCTCACCAGTCGGGCGGCTTCGGCCCACGTGCGCTCCTTCTTCCTCCTCT
>VWZD01002789.1:212699-226004 GCA_013396695.1 Sakesphorus luctuosus | reverse complement strand
GGGCACGAAGCGGGGGCGGCTCCGGGCGCTACGGGAGGAGGAGGAGGAGGCGGCGACGGCGGCGGCGGCGATTCGGGCCCGGCATAACAACGGGGTCAAAGGGCCGCGAGCGGGGCGGGGCGGCGGCGACCGGCGACGGTGGCCGCGGAGGGACACGGAGGGGAGCGGAGAGGCGGCGCCGGAGGGGCGGAGCTGAGGATGGTTTGAAGGAAAACAAACCGCAAGGCACGCCGGGAGTTGTAGTCCCCGCGGGAGGGGCTGCAGTGGGAGTGGTGCGGCTCGCGGACTACAAGTCCCGGCAGGCACCGCGCGGAATGGCGGGACAGGGTGATGTTGCCGCATGGCCGCGCACGGGAGCGGCACCGCCCGGAGCGCGGGCACCGAAGGCACCGGGGCCGGTAGCGATACCGATACCCTGCGGCCCTTTCGCGTCCTGGCACCCCGGTTAGCACAGAATTAGGTTAGAACAGACCTCGGATCGCGGAGTTCAACCTATGAGCGAACAGCACCACATCACCCAGAGCCGTGCCACGTTCTGCCTTTCCTCGGGCGCCTCCGGGACGGGGATTCCACCACCTCCATGGGCAGCACATTCCTGTGTCTGGCCACCCTTCCTCTGAATAAATTCGCCTTTTCTGTGAAGAAAATCGTGATGCCCAACCTCAACCTCCCCGGCACAGCATAAGCCTGTCACAGAATCACAGACTGTTCTGAGTTAGAAGGACCCACAAGAATCATCGAGTCCAACTCAAGTCAATGGCCCACACAGGGGATTGAACCCATGACCTTGGCATTACTACAGCCAAGTTTTAACCAACTGAGCTATATGTATATATACACACACATTACAATACTCCTTGCAATTCTACTCACATTTTACCACTTAGTTTACCCAGAGACTTCTTTTTTGAGGGAAAACCAATCCAAGGCCCGCCCTGATTTAACAGTGAAAACCACACGTTCTGATAGATGCAATAAATCTTATTAACTTTATTACACGCTGTATTTTAGGACCACTTTACATTCCTAGACAAAAGAGATGATACAAATAAATATAAGCTGTAAAACTATGGACAGAACTATGGACAGGTTCTTTTTTCTACAGATGACCTAAGACAAGGTGGAGGTGGGTGTGTCTCCAAGGAGCTGAGAGTTCTCATGGACAGCTGTGCCTGGGGCAGCTCTTCAAAAAGGGGCTGGAGAAGGCAATAAGTGCCTGGACCCTGGAGAGTCAACCCCCCTCTGCACAGAGCAGCAGGCAGGACCGGTGTTCTCATTTCATTCCATCTCTGCAGCTACTTACGGCTTTTGCAGGCCCTCTTTCCCAGTTTGTGTTTGAGCACAGCACGAGCAGAGCCCCAGGAATGACAGGGAACTGTTCAAAGCCTGGTGCACTTTCACCAGCACAGACAGGAGAGAGGGGACAGGTCCAGGCACACAGAGTCTCACTGGAACTCCAGCGCTGTGTGTTCAGCGAGGGCAGAGCTGAACACCCCCAGGTGACTGAAGACAGGCGTGGTCTGATCTGTATAAGGCTCTGGCAGAGGTATCTGTGTTTGAGAAGGTTCAAGCAGCATGCAAATGTTTTTAAAAAGGCGCCGGACCCAAGTTAAGGATTTCAGAAAGTGCTTTGATTCCTACACGTCAGTGTCACACAGGCCCTGCCTCCAGCCCTGAGGGCTGGCTCCTGCCACATGCCACGTTTTAAAAAAAAGATCCCATTATACAGATCAGAGCAAAGACAAGGATGTCAAACATTCCTATGAAGAAGGTGCACGCTGTCCCAGGGCCTCTTCCAGGAGTCTGGCTGGATTTCCTGCCTTTAGTCAACCAGCAGGAAGCCCAGATGATTCAGATAACACCCAGAGAGGGGCAAACTCGGCAGGAATGTTTCTTAAAAGCTTCAACCCAGAGCTCAGTGTGTTTTGTACAGCTTAAGACAATGTATCTTAGTATCAGTGCCACTGAGCATCTGGTGAGGGCAAAGCCATCGGTTTGAGAACACAAAAGCTTCTGTAACAGGCCGAGATTGCCCACAGATAGAGTGACCGAGTCTCCACCACAGCCCCATTTACATACAGTGACTAAATATGCAGATTTATTCTTTTTTTCCACCCTACTGAGTTTTCTTTTCACCTTGCTAATGAATTTCTACAGAGTTAAAAGCAGAGCCTTTCTGACACATCACCAGCTCATCAACATGAAAACAGGTTTGCACTGCAGAGTTCCCCGCTGGGAGGGCAGAATTCCCTATGGAATAGTAGCAACTGAGGAGGAGTGTGCACATGTGCAGACACAGAGCTGTCTGTCTATGCATTACTCACATAAAACATGTGCCCATACGTATGTACATAGACATGGTTATATATTGTGCTGCTGTTTCAGGGCTTTAAACCCCACTTGTTTCACTTCAATTCTCTGAGCACTTACACCATACAATCATCTTTTAAAATGTCCTAGTACAGAAGATTATGTGCTGGAGAGAAAGAGGGAGAGGGGAGAGAAGGTGACATTATATTATGCAACAAAAGCCAATTAGAAGGCTCTCTGGACACAAACAGGGCTTTATGAAAAGGAAGATTATGCCAAGTTTCCATGTTCAGGTTGAAAGAAATTGGTCATGTGCCTGCTCTCTCAATTATAAGCAAATTCCTCCTTCCTCCACCAAAACTAATATATATATATCTATATATATATATGTGCATATATGTGTATCCATGTATTAACCTTGTGGCCCAGGAAAGCAGTCCATGGATTGCAGCAGCCTAATTGGTGTTTAGGGGCCCCCCTGGGCAGCTGGCTCACCTGGGCACCGTGCCTGCAGGATGCACAGGTGAGCTGTGCCAAGCTCTCAGTTCCTCCTGCCCAGGGGGGCAGCAGAACGGAGCTCTCCAGCCTGGGTGAAGTCACTCCGTGGACACTCAACGAGCACAAGGCAAAGTCCACACATCAGAGCATTTCTACAACCAGGCAAGTCCTCACACACTCACGTGTGTCAGCCTGGAGGAAGTTTTCAGTGAGGGAAAACAGGTAAAACCATTCACAGGATGACAGCCAAGAGCAACCAGAAAAAGTAACATCCCAAGTCTCAATATACAGTGAACTAAAACTTACAAATGAGCTGTGGGACACTAGACAGGGACACCTTATTCCATCCTTAGTGTGGAGTTCCACCTCCCTCTGCCCTGCTACATAAGCCTGTGGCATTACAGGAGCCTGCTTTAGTCATAGGGCAGCTTTGCAAGGAGACCATCAAAAGCAGCTCTTCCTCCCTTGTTTTCAAAGTAAAACACCCAGAATTAACACCAGCTTCCATCCTCCTGCCTCAGTTAGATCTGCTTTCACTCCCAGTGAGCTCTGCATGGGCTGGGAGGTGCAGAGGGAAAGCTGCTCAACCTGAACAAGTGAGGAACAAGAGCTACCGAATGCTGAACCTCATCAGACACCAAGGGAAGGGACCACACTCCCAGGATGCAGCTCCACATTCCAGTGCTCTGCCCAGCTTACAGGAGAGCCTGAGCCTGGCAGGAAAAGCTCTGAGCCAATGCTACATCTCCCATGAACAGTGAGAGGCATTAAATAATGGCCATATGCCATTAAAGACATCATATGGAGACTGGTTTTAAATACCAGGGGTAAAACAGGAAGCAAGAGAGAGGAAGAAAACTGTGGAGCTGGCACTGGCATGCAGAGGTGTTCTTTGACAAGGTGGTTTCTGTTGGTAGGGGTGAGGTCTGTAGGAGGTCAGCTTAGAGGAGCTCTTACTTTTATGCCTGTAAATAAGAAAAGGACTTCAGATTCTCCTGCTTCCTTTCTAGAGAGCACAGATTTGTTTTCAAGACCCTTTTTGTCCTACAGCTCTAAAGGGAGGCACAGCTGTGTGGTTTTGAGGACACACTGGCTGCTGCCATCCTGCCTGTTCACACCAACACCTTAAGCCCAGATCTCTCAAGCAGGAAGAGGAAGAACTATGCACCTTGTCAAGTTTGAACAGATCCTCTGCATTTTAGCTTCATTTGGTTCTCACTGTGGAGCTCTGGAGTGATGGTTCTGTTGAGATGACTTTCAACTCTCTCTTCTTATTGCCCAACAGCCAGAGAGCCCAGTGCAGCAGAAGGGCTGGTGCAGGAGGAGGAGGAGGAGGAGGAGGGTGATGCTGTGAGGTGATTCCCATGCTTCCCATTGTTCCTAACACACTTTAACGTACCTCATGCATTTTTGATTTCCTAACTAAAATTCATTTCCCACAGAGGCCAAATGCTGAATTGCAAGCACGGATCTTCCTGTGGCTCAGTGCCCCTGGACTGGCCTGAGTCAGTTAAACAGCAACAAGGCCATCTCCATGGAAAGGGGCTGGAGGCTGGCCAGGAGCTTTCTCTGCAGGTTTGTACTTGTCTCTGCTCCCAGAAGGCAAAGGCTGTTCCCTCCCTGGAGAGGAGCTGGTTTTACTTTGGGACCAGCCCTCGTGACTGTGGGTAGAGCTGAGAGCTGTGGGTTCCTGCTGACGAGGAGCCCGAGGATCTCCTTCCAGTTTTCGGCCTGAGGAAGTAGAAACAAAAATATAAACAAAAAAAGCTCTAACACCACCTGTTACTTTGCAAAATTAATCTTCAAAAAGACATGTTTTTACTGGGTTTATTTTCTAATAAGTTTCAGCTTTTACTTCTGTCCTATGTCCTACACAGCTCCCCAAAACAAGGTTGTGGCGAGGCAGGGATTGGCCTCTTCTCCCAAGTAACAAGTGACAGGCCAAGGGGAAACAGCCTCAAGCTTCCCTACCAAGGGAGGTTCATGTTGGATATTAGGAAAGATTTCTTCACTGAAAGAGTGGTTAAGCATTGGAACAGGCTGCTCAGGGCACTGGAAGAGGGACCATCCCTGGAAGTGTTAAGAAAAGGAGCAGAAGTGGGACTTTGTGACATGGTTTAGTGGGCAGGGTGGGATTTGGTCAAAGGTTGGACTTGAATCTTGCTGTCTTTTCCAGCCTTAATGATTCTATGATTCTATGTTCCTTTCTCTCTCTCTCTCTGCTTTGCAGCCAAGTTCAGCTTCTCTTGGCTGACAAGACATTCTGACCAGCAGAAACTGCACTTGCACCTCTCCCCACTCTGCTCACTGAAGGTCCAGCTCACCTGGGCTTTGATTTTTTATTTGAAGTGCTCTCAAAGGTCGAGGCATCCACCTGAATCTCATCTTCATCCTGCAGAGCTGCTTCCAGAGCTGCCTGAACCTTGGGAGCAATGGCTGGACCTTCGTAGTCCCTCGTTGTCCGGCTGGGCCTGTCCAGTTCCAGTAACACGATGTTCTCTGCCTGAGACAGTGAAAGCAGAGTCAGAGTCTCCATGTTTGCATACAAATTGTTGCTTTTCCCTCCAGAAACTTATTCTGAAGTGCTTTATAAATGTATGCAGGACACTATACCAGTTTATATCCCACAGAAGAACACACAATCCTCTGGGATTCGCAGTGCCCAGGGGGATGATGACACAAAGGCTGGAACTGCACCCAGGCTTACCCTGTACCGAGCCTCTGCATGGATCATCATGGATGTCCTGGCATGTTGGCTCAGGGGCCTTTTGTATCCCACAGCAGATACTGGTCTCTTCATCATCTGCTGGTTACTAGGGAAAAAAAGACACAGTCTGTTATACCCCAAAACCAAAGGCTCCTCTTGCAGTTTATGAGCTACAACATCTGTAAATTCCACACAGAAATCTGTTTCAAGAGAGGAGAAACTACCCAGGCTGCATTTACAGGAGCAGGAAAGAAAAATGATAGGAATGTACTGCTCCTTTAGTGATGAATGCACTATTACATATGTTTTACATATAATTATTTGGCTCATATAAAAGAAAAATCTAAATCTTCCAAGAATTCTCCTAACTATACATTTCTATTTTATTGAACCTACTAAGAAGAATAAATTGCTTTATTTTATTCTGCAGCAAGAACCTGTGAATCTAGAGAGCTATTTTAAATCCCCAATTCAACCCCTCTTTTTGAGGCACCTTGTTCTTGACAGCTAGAGCGTTTCCTATCACCTGTAATTCCATCCCAAGAAAAACCAGAGGTAAACTCACTCCAGACGGGTTATAGGATGCAATTTCCAGTGATCTTCCTCTTCATCAAAGAATGATCTGTTCATGATCTTATTCTTTTCTTCCAAGGGAATAAAATTTTCAATAATCAGGTGCCTATGTGCAACCACAAAAAAAAAGAAATACACAAGAAACATAATTAGCAGACGACTTTCTTCACTGCTCCTCTCCTGATGATGTCATACAGTCCTGGAAAAGGAGGACTGGTTTAGTTGTCTCATGTTTAAACTTTGTTCCACATGTGCAAGGCAGTCCCCCCACTCTCTACCCAGAGAAACTCTCTCTGTTACAGTTAATACAGTTAATACAGGGATGGGACTTACTTTAGCTTTAGTTCCCTGGTAAGTTCATTCTGGGTCTGTTCCAGTTCCTGGCGCTCCTTGATGTGCTCTTCTTGGAGATCATGGATCTCTGCCTTCACAGCCTGCAGCTTGGAAAATAACTGGGACAGACAACAAGAGCCAAAACTTATCACTTGCCAGTGTTGTTCTCCCTTTCACACACAAGTTGATTTTATTCCCAGCCTGTTAGACGAGGAATCTTTTTTTTTTTTACCTTTTTGAGTTTTTTGGTCTTTATGTCCACCTCCTGCTGAAGGGAACTATAGGTCTCCTTCAGCTCTAGTGTTTCCTCATCCCGACTTTCCATCTGCTGCTGGATTTCTCGCTCCCGACGTTTCTGAAGAACATGACAGAGGGCATTAAAGACCACAACTCCCTTGTCACTTCCAGCTGACACATGTGAAACTCAGGGTGGGTTCACTGCCCTGCCTTCCAGGGCTTTTCCTTTGGCTTCCAGTTCTTCCTACCTCTTGCCTTAGAAATACCAGAAGCATTAACTGCTCTTTGTCCTTATTTTGCTAATTAAGTCAGACAGTGTGAGTAAGTGCTCAAGATTCAACAAAAGGAATGTCAACTTTAGGTACTCCTTCTTTCATTATTTTTATTTTTATCAATTCATACTAGTAATTGCATTTAAAAATCACCAACAGAAAACTGCATAACAGAAAGCAAAGCTTTTTAGCCCAGAGTAAACATCCCTCCTTTGAGCTGATGGCTGAACTGGTACTGTTGGATCTCTTACAGTTATTTCTTCACTTACAAACAGCTCCACTCAAGACAGGACATAAGTCTTTAACACAAAGATTTGAATGAAACTACCATAAACCTTTACATATTTCAAACAATGACAAACAGGACACAAGCCTTTCCCCTTCTTTTCAGATTGCCACTAAACCAATTTTAGGGTTAACCCTGGAAAAACTTTCTGATCATTTCCCCTGACACAATGTTTTATAAAATATCCACAGCAAGGCTTTTTATACAAAATAACAAATCTCCTTCCTTGCACCTGTTCTGCAATTTCCTGTCGTTTCTGTTCCAGGATTTTCTGCTGTTCATTTGTGTGATCCACAATATTCTTCCCTCCCACCAGGAGCTTGCTTTCCATTTTCTGAAAGGAAAAACCAAGGTCAGAAGTTTCTCTCAGTGACCACAGAATGTAACTTTCTGTCCTATGGATACAACTTCTCCAGGGCAGCTCCTTTATTTAACCTTCTCTTTCAAGGCAGCTGCTACAAGAATGACAATTTCTCAAAACTATAAAACTGTAGGATTAATGAAAACTGTAGGATTAATGAAACAATAACTTGCTTAGAATTAGGCACTGCTGCAACGTGTGGCAAAGCTGGAGAACCAAAACATGTGCATGCCTGTAAAGAACTTTTTAACAATCTGTCACAGGATGAAGCCTTTTTTTGTGCCACATTTTATTGTGCCAATTGCTTAACATCCTATAGGAATAAGAACATTAACCACAAGAACATAAGAACAATGACACAAATCATGAGTATTAAAATATGTAATTCATGGTGAAAATTTCAACTTCTGGCTAGAAATTGCTTATTTTAAAATCCTCCAATTTAAACACAAAATCACTATCCTGGAAAATTCTTGTGAAATATCTTTCCAAAGTGAGAAACCCTCCATTCTCCCCAAAGCCTAAAGAAATTGCTTTCCAAGGGTACCACAAGGAGGAATTCTACCTTGATTTTAGCACTCAACATCTCTGTCGCTTCCTTTTCTCGCCTCAGGTCCTCCATTTTCTTCTCCTTCTCTTTCAGGAGCCTCATCTTTTCTTCTGCCACCAAGCTGTGATCCTCAACTATAGCTTTCTTCTCAATCTCCAGCTTTTCTTGTTGCTCCCTCCAATAGTCATCTTTGTCATCTCCTTCATCCTCACCCTCTTCAGTGTCCTCCTCCTCTTCCCCACCATCTCTCCTCCTTTCCCTCCTCTTTCTTTTGCCAATAGACCGCTTTTCCAGCTGTGCCTTGAGTCGAGCAATCTCTTCCTGGAATTCTCGTAGCAGAGTCTCCTTAGGATCCTCATTCACCTGTGGCTTGTTCTTGATGTTTTTGGCACGGTTGGCATATCTCAGTGTGGTCAAAGTCTCCTCCACATTGTAAGAGGCAGGGCCTATATTGGCCACCATCACAGTTTTGGCATTGCCACCTAATGAGTCCTGCAGTAACCTGGTCAGCTTGGAGTCCCGGTAGGGGATGTGTGTGCTTTTGCCATCCACCAGGGCAGAGATGACGTTGCCCAAAGCTGAGAGGGAGAGGTTGATTTTGGTGGCTTCCTTTAGCCTTTCCCCCTGTGCCCCAGTCTTGGCTTGCCGCTCGCTGCCTGCCAGGTCGACCAGGTTGAGCTTCCCAACACGAATGTGATTCTCCCCATCCAGTCCCAACTCGCTGCACTCGATGGTGATCTGGAAAATGGCGTGAGACCGAGAGCTGTGCTCGTTCATGTTGGTGGCACCGACAGAGCGATTCTGGTTTCCCAAATTCATCATATGCTCGATCTCTTTGACACTTTTTGTAACAACTGTGGTCAAATCCTTAACAAACACCCCCGTGTCTGGTCTTTCCTTCAACTCCAGCCTCTTGGACTGATCCTTTGCTAACAAGTCTCTGATTTCTTCTTGGTATATCTCCAAATAAGAGGCTCTAACTAGGTATTGCTGGTTTTGGGATCTAGAGATGTGGGTGAAGATGTGATCGAATGAATTGGGGATGACCCCTCTCTTTTCAGGATCCCCACGCACGCCTTCCATCGTGTATGTTTTCCCTGTCCCAGTCTGCCCATAGGCAAAGATTGTCCCATTAAACCCTTGCAGAACAGAGTCCACGAGAGGCCTGAAAGTCTCATCATAGAGTTCAACCTGTTTGGAATTCCAGTCATACACAGCATCAAAGGTGAAAGTTTTAGGCAGTTCATGAGATGTTGCCCGTGGATTCTTCACTGAGACCTGCCCTAACTTGACATCCACGTTGACAACCTTTTCATAGGAAGCCGTGAGCTCCTTGCTGTTCATGGGCCGGCAGCGCACCACGACCCGCACGGACTCCGAGCTCTTCGGCTTAGACATGACAGCGAGTCTGGGGCCGGTGTGCTCCGAGGGATGGCTGATCCTGGGCTACAAACCTGCAACAGAAACAAAGCAGCAATGTCTGAAGGCAGTTTTCTGCAGGGGACAACTTGTCACAAAGCTGAAGATTTGACTCATCTATTCGAGCAGCGTTTTGCATTCATAAAGTTGCAAAGGATTTTTAAGAATTAAAATAGTGGACAACATGAAAACTCTGTAAAGGTCTGAACTGAGACAGCACCATTTTACCCAAGATTGTGCATCAAACGGTATCATTTTACAAACTCTGCTGAAAAAAATTGTCATCAAATCACATCTTTGCAGCTGCTAAAGATCCTTTCCTTGACCCTTAAAAATAATGTTTTTTAAACTATTTATAAAGAGAATACTTTGCCATTTATTTTCTTTGCAGTCAGGCCTTTTGTTTTAAATCTCCTGTTTTGAAAGCCTAGCCTTGCTCTCTCTGGAGCACAACTCTGCTATTATTTTTAGTTTTAGCATTATACTTTTGCCAGGATTCTCCAGAAAAGCCAGCCCTGCCCAGGCACACTGACCTATGACATCATTCCATGATCCTGCTCTGCTCTCAGTTCCAACTGCATCAGGTTGACAGGATTCAGCATCAATCTCAACTTACATTGCATAAAACCAGTTCAAAGACCGAGTCCTTCACGATTCTGGTTAAAGAGAAAGGACACACTGGTGCATCCCCCAGTCACCAGCACGATGAGCTGCCACTGAAAACAGAACAAAAAGGCTGTGTTCCTGCTAAAGCAGTCCCTGCTAAAGCCTCAGAAGGCAGATCTCACTGGCACAGCTTGGGGAATACCATGTGCTTTCTAATAACCCTTTTTATTTCCAAAACATCTTTCCAGGAGAGCTCTGAGGTCCTTCTGCCCACTGGAACTAACACACACTGGGAACCCCAGGCAGAGCTGGGTTTCAGTGTGGCCTCCTCAGGATGTGCTCACTGTTCCCTTCCCAGCTGGATCTGTCTGTGGGAAACATGGATTTCATCTAATTGTTTTTCACTTGATAATTGCACCTCTCAGGAGAGATCCTCCAACAAAGTGACAGAGCAAGACAAAGCAAAGTCAGAGCAGAGGATGAGAAAGGAACCACAATGATTCTAATGCAATATCCAGTCAGTCTGGGAAAGACTAATACAGGAGTAACAAATAAACATGGTTAAACCCATGTTTAATAAAGCTCAATACAGCCTTGGGGATTTCCTTGGCTTTGTGGGGGGAAACTCCTTGTTTCTTGTCTTCCTGGGAAAGCACACAGGAGCTCTCAGGGGGATGAGGAACATGCACTGAATTGACCAAGCTGGACACTCATCCAGAATTCCCTCTACACCCTGAACAGTTAATTCAAATTGCTGCAGGACTTTTGGGTAATTACTGAATAAAACCATTTCCCTCCTAAGTGACAGCTTCAGATAAAGGTGACCTTCCTGTCCAACCCACAGCAAACACAAATTCTAGAGCACCAGCACAGAAAGAATATGTGAAATGAGGACAAATCTTGGCAGAATCACAAAAAGCAAGTCTCCCTCTTCTCATCCGGAGGAGTTCCATGCACCAATAAGTGCTTCCCCTGCCACAGCTACCAAGGACATTCCTGTAATTCAAGTTCACAAGAGACAATTTTTTTGGACAAGGTCACATGACAACCCCTGTGTGACATATCTGCATGTTCACACTGGCAAACACTTGAATTAGGCACAGGTTCTGAACGGCAGAGCACAGACGTATTTTATATACTGAATATCCCAAACACTGTTCTGATGAGAAGTGCCACTGTTGCAAGCAGCTGTGACAAATATTAAATGATCAGAATGAAGTTAGTCTTGCCAGAGGTACACACTGAACATAAACTATGTTGCACATTTGCTGCTCCTCAGGGTATATCTCCTCAAAATGAGCTTGATCAGCTTTTAACACCTTTCCACATTTCCCTCGCAAGTCTCTTTTTATAGTCACAAACAACTGATTTTACCCCTGATTTGGGCTATTTTCAGAACAACCTATCACGAACCATCTCCAATTATTTTAGCTACCACAGTGAAGTTTACTGGAAGCACAACAAATTATGGTTCTTCTCAGCCTTATCCAAGTGTGTAACCAACAATAAAACCAATTAGTTGGCAGTGTTTGTATTCCCCAGGAACTCCAGGGAAGCGTCTGAGCTGCCCAGTGTGGCTGGACAGGAATGGCCAGAAAGCTGGGAATGCTGCTGTGCCATCCATTCTTCTCCATCAAAGAGGGGAATTCCTTCATGAAATTAGTTCAGCCTAAAGTGACCTGGGCCAGGTCTTTATGTCAGGGTCAGGCTTGAGGTGAACACACTTGAAGATGTGCCCCAGGTGTCCAAGAGGAGAGTGTGGGCAGAAATGGAAGCATTCCCATTTATTTCAGTCAACACAAGGTTATGCATCTAAAAATAAGCAATGTCACAGCCTGAATGAGAGCTGGGGTAAGGTAACCCCTTCTTGCTCAGCAACCTCCAGGGTTGGGAACCCCCTGGCTGTGCCCCAGGCATGGTGTTCTCCCATCCACCTGCCCCAACAGGTCCTACCTTCTCTCCACTCCCTGCCTTAAGCTTAAACATCTCACAAAGATTTCCTTGGAACTGCCCAAACCCTTCCCTTGCATCTCTGCACATCCCCAGAACACCATCCCAAACATTCCATTGCTCCTTGCAGTTTAACTCTCTCGAATACTCACAGAATCACAGAATCACAGAATGGATTGGGTTGGAAAAGACCTCTGAGATCATCAAGCCCAACCCTTGGGCCAACTCCACTCCCTTTACCAGATCATGGCACTCAGTGCCACGGCCAAGCTCAGCTGAAAAACCTCCAGGAATGGGGAATCCACCCCCTCCCTGGGCAGCCCATTCCAATCCCTGAGCACTCTCTCTGCAAAGAATTTCCTTCTGCTCTCCAACTTCAATTTCCCCTGGCAGAGCTTGAGCCCCCCGTGCCCCCTTGTCCTATTGCTGAGTGCCTGGGAGAAGAGACCAACCCCCACCTGGCCACAACTTCCCTTCAGGTGGGGCCACAACGCCCTGGCCATGAACCCCCCCAAGCCAAACCCACCTTGTGCTGCTGTTTCCCCTCTCGCCTGCCCCCCGAGCTCCCCAGGCCGGGCAGGACAAGCCCCGGTTACCCCAGCCCGTGGTCACCGCTGTCACCGCTGCCACCCCACGCGTGTCCCCGGGGCACGGAGGGCTCCTCCCGGTGCGATCCACCCGAGCATCACCCGCAGCCCTCGGGGGAAGAGGGGCCGGAGGCGCCGGTTCGGGGAGACGGGGACAGCGGGGGAGCCCCGCGGGAGGGACGGACGGACCCACCGAACGCAGCACCGCCGGGGCGCGTCCCTCCGCCTGCCCCGCTCGCCGTGCCTGCCCCTCGGGTGCCCCTCAGGCTGTGCGGGGACCGGCGGGGCCGGGGCGGTGCGGGGCCGGGCCCGACTCACCTGCGCCGTCACCATGGGAGCCGCCCGCCCGCTCCGCCCGCTCCGCCCGCGGCCCGGAAGCGGCGCCGCCGCCACGCCCGCCCGTGACGCGCTTCCCTGGCAACGGCATCGCCCGCCCCGGCACCGGGCACCGGCACAAAGGGGCTGCGGGGCACCGGCAGCGGCACCGGCACAAAGGGGCTGCTGGGGACCGGCAGCGGCACCGGCATAAGGGGGCTGCTGGGCACCAGCATCAGCATCAGCACTGGCATCGGCATCCCCCGCGGGGACCGGCACCCGCATCAGCACCGGCAACGGC